>RJWK010038315.1:0-20860 GCA_004363435.1 Platanista minor
CTTTCTTAACAACTTCCAAATATACAATACAGTATTTTTAACTATAGTCACCATCTGTATGCTAGATGCTTGGAACTTCTTCATGTTATTACTGAAAATTAGTACTCTGACTAATATCTTGCCATTTCCCCCACTTCCCAACCCCTGGTTACTACCATTCTACTCTGTTTCTATGTGTTCGCAAGTCCTAATTTCTTTATCAGCAAAAGGAGTGTGATAATATGTGTAGCATAATTTGCTTCTTGTTTTTTGAGGATTAAGTGAAGTGTGAGTTAATGCTTACAAAGTACTAAGTAGATAGCCCAGCATACAGTAACCTCTAGATCGATGTTAGCTGTTATGATTTGTTAGTAGTAGTGATATCCCAAGTAATTAATATGAGCCAAACGTTTTGAAATATATGTGAGGTCACCATATGAACACCAACATCCCTGATAAACAGTGCTATGAGACAGAAGGCCTTGTGTGCTCGGAAACCCATTGTGCCCCACTCTTGTCTGCCAGCCTGTTATCCCAAGTCAGACTTTCATGGGTGGTATGCCATACGATGTTTCTCACTTGGATATTATTAATGCTGTATCTGGAATGTAGGTAGTGTGTCTTTAAAAGATTGTAGCCTACTATTTCTACACAAGTTACTGTGAAAAAAATTGCATTGTGTTGTAATAAAAGAGCCCTCTCAACCAGAACTAAAGTGTTGTTTCCACAACACTGAAAGAGAGACTAAACAAAGCAAACTGGAAAAGCTGCTTGGTGTTGTGTGAGCAGTTCACATTGTTTTCCTTTTTCATTGTACTGTTTTACCACTGGCAATCAGTGTAGGGCCTTCACTTATGAAAAAATAGCTGTTGGCAGTTTAGGCTCAGTTTCATTCTCTAGCTGTCATAAGTAATCACATGGGAAGATAACACTTGATGGGAATTTTGTTTTCTTTCCCTCTTTTTTCTTTTATTTTTCTTTGAGGCAACTTGTTAGAGAGGAGAGCAGGTAAGGTTGATATCCATGGTATACTGCAATGCTTGGAAAATACACATACATTCTCAGAAATTCTGTTCACGTAGGGAAAAGAGAGAGGCAATGCCCTATTTAAATTAAAGAATTTGCAATCGTTGCCACTTGTTCCCTACTATTACCTCCATAGACTCTGTTTTTAAATTGAATTATAGTTGATTTACAATATATGTAAATGTTGTGTTAGTTTCAGGTGTATAGCAAAGTGACTCAGTTATATATATTCTTTTTCAGATTCCTTTCCATTATAGATTATTGTAAGGTATTGACTATAGTTCCCTGTGCTGTCCAGTAGGTCCTTGTTGTTTATCTATTTTATATATAGTACTGTGTATCTGTTAATCCCGAACTCCTAACTTATCTCCATAGACTCTTGATGAAGTAAAATATCAAAATTTTGTTCAGGGCATTACAGCAGAAGATCTGTGGTTTTGTCGGCCCCTTTTATAATAAAGGCTGTCTTCATGCATTCTTGCTACAGATGTGTAACCTGAATTGAAACTGGGCATTAGCTTTTATTAAGGAATTCTCATGAGTTTCATAGATGTGATAATGGTATTATGATTATAAAGGAGAATGTCCTTACTGGGTATTGTTTTGTTTTGTTTGTTTTCTGTAAGCATTTCATACTGAAGCACATAGGGAAGAAATGTCATCATATCTATTATTTACTTTTTACTACTTTATCAAAGGCAGTACTTAGAGTAAATGTTGCAAAATGTTAAAAATGGTTAAATATGGACATTGAGCACATGTGATTCATTATTCTATGTGCTACTTTTCAGTAAGTTTTAAAATTTTCTGAATAAAAAGTTGAAAACAATCTTTTTGGTACACTACTCTTCTTAAAAACAAAGAGTGCTATTTAAAGTGGTATTTTCTGAAAAGAGAATTTATAATGCATAGAATGAAGAGTCATAAAGTAGACTAAACAAAGTTTAACAGAATTAAAAATGTCCTCAAAGCAGAATCTCCAGAAATACCATTAAAGATTTAGAGGTATAGAGGTATTTGCCCTTTTTTTTTTTTCCTTTTTTTAGGAGGACATTCTGTTTATGACGATGATGACTTTTCTAGGTACAGGGACTAGGAAGGTTAATACGATACGCTCCTTAGACGACAAAGAACCATAGAAACTTTCAGACGGCAAGCTTGGTGCTTTAGTAGAGGGAATCGGCCTGACACAAAGAGAAGAACACAGACTTTGCCTCCACGTGGCCGTGGTGCTGAATTGGGCTACTGACTGTAATTTACTAGAGTGTGAACTTGAGCAGGTTCCTTGGACCAAGTCTCAGGTGTCTCCTCGGTAGAATGGGGATAATAAAATACATCTTGCAGGGGACGTTGTTCGTATCAAAGGAGGTCACAGGCGTAAAGAGTTTAGCACAGAGATGTGGGAAATGAAACGCCTGTCCCTGTTACTACTGGTAGCATTTCATTGAAGACAAGTAGAAGAGGAGTGATCAGGAACTCAGAAGAGGTGAAATTTGAGTTGAGCTTTGAAGAATGGAGAGGATTTGAAGACCTGAGAGGGAGCATTCCAGGTACATAAGAAGGGTGGAGCTGAAGACAGCAAGTGGTTCCGTATAGTTTCATTATAGGCTTCTTGGAGTGGAGTAATGGCAAGAAAGGTTAGAGCCTGATTACTGTAGCTTTTCACGGGTAGTCCAAGGCGCTTGCCCTTGACTTTGGATGCCACGTGAAGAAGCATCGAATGGTTTGGACAAGCTTCGACATGGTCAGTTGTGCTCTGAGAAGTTCAACCTGGCGATCAGATTCATGTTGGCCTTGGGAAGTTTGAAGGCAAGTGTACCATTGCAGGGTTTCCTGATCCTCCACCCGGCAGGCACCCTCCTCCTTCCTGCCAGGACACTCTGGTTTTGTTGGCGCTGGTGACACAGCAGCTTGGAAAGGAAACAAACAAGCAATCTAAAAACTGCAACCACATTCGCCCATCCTTCTTTGAAGTTAGGGGTGGCGTTGTCTAGTTTTGGCTAGTGCGATATAAGCTCAAGTCATAGAGTGGGTCTTCTGAGACTGTACTTTAAAAGTCGGAGACAGCCTTAGGCCATAAAACTGCCCTGTGAATACGCTTAGAATATACAAGTATGGAAAGGCAGCAGTATCTTGGGTTTCTCACGACCCTGTGGAGCTGCTTCACTATCCTGCACTGCCTACTGCCAGCCTTACTGTTATATGAGAGAAAAAGAACTCCCAGTTTTTTCCCAAGATGCTGCCTATATGGCTGTTTTGTGTTACGTGCAGCTGAATTCAATCTGCAACTGAGGTAAGCCCCAGTTAGGAAGCTTTACGAGGGTGAGAAGGAAATGAGAAGCAGTAGGGAGCTGGACTGTGGGTAGGGGCGGCATCAGTAGAAATGGAAAAGACTGGGAACCAGGAGACACATTAGGAATAGACATCTTGAGACCATTACTGATGGATATGTGGCTGGAGGGAAAGGAAGGGGGGGGTCCAATATGACTTTCAAGTTTAAGCTTGGGTGACCAGGAGAATGGAAACATTATTGGCAGACCAAAGATACCTGTAAAAAGATAGCTCAAGTGACACGTATATGAAAATAAATTAAATTTTAGATGACTGAGTTTGATTCAAGAAAGAAAAGACTGGATACTCCAAGAGCTGAATTAGTAGTATGAACTCTCAAGCCCTTAGAAAAATTGGTAGAAAGAAATAATAGGGTATGGCAAAGGGTCTCCTGTCAGATTGCAGGGCTTCTATTTATTCAGTGTGAAGATGGGCCACACTGACTGGTCAGAATTTTCAAACATGGGTTTAAACGACACTTGGAAAATATATCATCATTTCCTCTAGGGCACAGTAGCTAGAAAAATGCCTAACTTACCTAAGGCATAGGTCTGCTTTGAGAGTAGAATGTGGGCTTGGTGACCTCTGGATGTGCTTGATAGTTGTATGATTCTATAATTATCTCAGGTTTCAAATCACTTTCCAGGGAACAGCAAATAATTCTTACTAATAAAACACAATTTGAAACTTGGAACTGAAATTACACATTTTCAACGAAGCGTTGTAATAAAGTTAGTGACTGGAGACTCCCCCTAGGAATAAAGAGCTAAATGTATTGGTTGGCCACCCGTGCAAAGCAAAGCTAAAGTCTACACTGATTCATCACGTGGAAGATGTGGATCCTCTATATAAGTTTTAAATGTAAACCTGACAGCAAATGAAAGAACTAAAAGGACATTGTTATTTAACCTTGGAATCTGCAGTTAATACTACTAGGCACTCTAAAGTCTAAATTCTGCACCAACCCCACTGAGAAATTGCTGCCTGAATCTAGTTCCTGCATTTAGTTCCCTTCTGAAACCTGTTTATTGGTACTGTGGATGGAAACTCATCTCTGGGTTCTTTATAATTTTGCCGGTAATAAGAGACCGATGTTATTAGAAAAAGGTAGCAAGATATGGGGAACTTTATATCAAAAAAAGTTTATCCTAAGTACCTATCCATTCAGAAGAGCAATTATTTTTTTTTAAAGCAATTATTTGGGCAATTTTGTTTGAAAGAGACTTCAGCACATGACAGAGAGCAATTATTAACATAAATGATTTGTGGTACAGTTGTTGTTTTCTTAAAAATTATATATCCCACGGAAGCATAGTGCTTCTGATCTGAAGTGTAGGCTCATACAAATAGTGAAGTGCAGTGATTCCCAAAGTGTCTTCAGGTAATAGTTTTTCCTCCAAAATTTTTTCCCTGGTCAGATAAGTTTGGGACATTCTTTTTAAACAAAATTACTAAGTTGCTTTCTTGCAGTTCTTGCCAGAGCCTTTATAAAGCTCTGTGACTCACCAGAAAGGAATGGAAGAAGCAACATTTTCAAGAATATTACCTCTTAGAATGATTTTTGTGTGATTCCAAACTTCTTGCCACAGTGTACGGGGTCATCTATGGGCTCCTGATCCAGTTGGTCTAACTGAATTTCTTTCCTTGGGAATTTGACATTGAGATCAAGAAATTTACTCTCTCTCCTCCTCTCTCTCTCTCTCTCTCTCTCTCTCTCTCTCTCTCTCTCTCTCTCTCTCTCTCTCTCTCTCGGCTAGACGCATAATATGTAAGCTCTAAGTGACTGCGTTTTTTAGTCCATGGAAATTAAAGAAACAAAGGAAGTCTGTCTGGACATAGAAATAACAAACACAAAGGGAGGAGTGTGCAGCAGCGGGCAAGAGAGAGAGAGAGGAAATGCTCTGAAAGTGCTTTAAGTCCCTCTTTACTCTTTTCAGCTATATCCTTTTCTTTGTGGTGGATTTCTTTCTTTCTTTCTTTCTTTCTTTTTAAGGTTTAATTATTCCCTTTTCCCTCCAAAGGGATATAATGACTACAGTCACACAAGTTTATGGCAGAATAAGACATAGAAAACAGGTCACTCCAAAGTCAGCTCAATGCCTTTTCAATGACAAGGTTCGTACAAGTCTTGAATAATACTTTAAAAATATTAGCTTGTAGTTAAATTTTTTTAATGTGAGGAAATTAAAAGAAATCACTAATTTTTTCATTGCAATAATAAACAAAAGTTATCCATGCTGCTTCCTTACGTACACACATTGTATTTAGTTCACTTAATATTTAATAGAGAAAATTACAAAATAAAGATAACACAGACTAAATGTTAATGCTCATAATATTTGCTTAAAACCCTACGTCTGACCCAGTCACTCCAAACTCTCCACAAAGACCACCCTTAATATGAATTTGGTGTGTATCCAAACCATTTTATTATATGCTTTTATGGTATAGGAATCTCTATTCAAAATACATGTATTTTAACAAAATGTATTTAACTGATATGCAGTTGTCTTTTTGCACTTGACATTATGCTCACATATGTATTTGCAATGCTTTTCCTATTTTATTTTATTTTATTTTATTGATTGATTGATTGATTGATTTGATTGCGGTACACGGTTCTCTCACTGTTGTGGCCTCTCCCGTTGCGGAGCACAGGCTCCGGACGCGCAGGCTCAGCGGCCACGGCTCACGGGCCCAGCCGCTCCGCGGCATGTGGGATCTTCCCGGACCGGGGCACGAACCCGTGTCCCCTGCCTCGGCAGGCGGACTCTCAACCACTGCGCCACCAGGGAAGCCCTTCCTATTTTAATTTTATTGAGCAATATTTAGCATTATTTTATAAACATTATCCTTTACCTCAGAGACATTTTGCCATGTTGTTGCATGGCTTTAGTATTTATAGTTTATAATGCCTGGATAATCTTCCACTGAGTTGACAAATGACAGTTTACTTTACTCTTCTCATATGGATTAGGTAATTACCATGTTTTTTGGCTATTATAAATAAGAAAATAAAGAAGTAAGTATATGATACAATTTAGGATATTTGTATCTGAAATTAAGAGAAAGCCTCATTAGTCATGGCTTAAGCCATATTGGTATTTGCTGTTTGCATAATAGACCAATAGGCTGCTTGCGACCTGAGTCGGGTTTTCTGTCATTCTTTACCTCATGATTTTTTTTGTTTTTTTTGGAAATCTATTAATATTTAATTTGTTGAATTTCAGTACAAAGAAAGTATACTGCCATTAATTTTCCAATCCTTCAAGTTAATAAAGTCATAAGATCTCTTTTAATACAGCATAAACTGAAATATACAGAATTTGTCAGGAGATAGTCTATGAATGCTTTATGAATGTATGAATCAGCTGATTTTTTTTAACGTTTTTATTGGAGTATAATTGCTTTACAATGGTGTGTTAGTTTCTGCTTTATAACAAAGTGAATCAGTTATACATACACATATATCCCCATATCTCTTCCCTCTTGCATCTCCCTCCCTCCCACTCTCCCTATCCCACCCCTCTAGCTGGTCACAAAGCACGGAGCTGATCTCCCTGTGCTATGCGACTGCTTCCCACTAGCTGTCTATTTTACATTTGGTAGTGTATATATATATATGTCCATATATACACTACCACTCTCACACTTTGTCCCAGCTTGCCCTTCCCCCTCCCCGTGTCCTCAAGTCCATTCTCTAGTAGGTCTGCGTCTTCATTCCCATCTTGCCCCTAGGTTGATCACAAGATGGGTACGGCTGCTTCAAATATCCCATCATTACAGGGCAACCTCCAAACCAGATAGAATAGTGTGGGGGACAAAGGAGCTTTCATCATGGCTCTCTTTTTTCAGAGAGGAGTCCTCAGAAGATTTCAACAGAGTTCACTTTAGGTTTTAATGTCCAGAATCAGGTGATGTGTCCAAACAAGACTCAGCTCTGCAAAGGACAGCAGGATTGTCATGGTTGGCTTGGACAAACATTATTTTCTAGGGCTGGGCACATCAGCCCCCCCCAAACCACAATGCATTTTGTCCGGCAAAGAAGGAGTGGCTATGGTGGTGTATTACTTAGGGTTCTCTAGGAAACAGAATGAATATGAGATTATTAGTCTACCTGTCTGTCTGTCTGTCTATCAGTCATCTATGCTTTACTATAATGAATTGGCCCACATGATTATGGAGGTGAACAAGTCCCAAGATCTGCAGGATGAGTCAGCGAGGTAGAGACCCAGGAGAACTGATGGTTTAGTTCTGAGTCCTAAGGCCTGAGAATTGGGAGAACCAGTGGTGTTGTACCAGTCTGAAGATTGGTAGGCTCTAGGCTCAGGAAGAGCTGATTTTTCAGTTCAAGTCCAAAGGCAGGTTTAAGGCCAGTATTCCAGTTTGAAACCCACTAAATAGGGAATTCCTTCTTACTCAGGAGAGAATCAGTCCTTTTATTTTATTCAGGCCTTCAGCTGTTTGGACAAGGCCCACCCACATTATGGAGGGCAATCTCATTACTTAGTCTATTGATTTAAATGTTAATCTCATCCAAAAATACCCTCACAGACATCCCAAGAATAATGTTTGACCAAATATCTGTACACCCTGTGGTCCAGTCAAGTTGGTACATAAGCATCACAGGTGGCTAGGGAGGCAACCAAAAGTGTCCCCTTCAGAGGTAAGGAGCATCATCATATAGCTTTATTGGTGTTTTTAATAGTAGTATTTTCCCAAGAATGGAGTATTGAGTTCAACTGATGGGAAACATTTCTAACACTTTTGATGTGTGTTTCCCAAATGTTTCCTTAAAAGACTTAAAATTTGCATAGTTTGTAGTAATGTTTCAGAACATGTGATTCCTGCCTTATCCCCAGCATTAGGTTTCTTAAAATACTGGTTACTTATTAGGTGCAAAATGTTACTTATTATGGCTTTAATTTTCTTTTTTTTTGACAAATGGGATACATTTTTTTTTTTTTTTTTTTTTGTGGTACGCGGGCCTCTCACTGTTGTGGCCTCTCCCTTTGCGGAGCACAGGCTCCGGATGCGCAGGCTCAGCGGCCATGGCTCATGGGCCCAGCCGCTCTGAGGCATGTGGGATCTTCCCGGACCGGGGCACGAACCCGTGTCCCCTGCCTCGGCAGGCGGACTCTCAACCACTGCGCCACCAGGGAATCCCTAAATGGGATACATTTTTGTCATGTTTGATTATCTCATATTTGTATTTTCTTTCTTATGCATTTCTCTTATGAAATCTTAGCAACTTAAATATTTTATAGGATTTTATATATTATATATCAGTGTATAATATATAAAAATCTATGTCTCTATTCTTTTGCTATCCCTTTTCGTATTTGTGACATTTCCACCAACCTGCTACTTTCCTTTTTATTTAAACGTTGTTGCATTTTTCTTATTACACAGGTGTTTTAATTTTCTTAATCTTACCCATTTTGATCTTTCATAAATTATTCTTTTATTTTAATCTTCTTGTGATAGTTTTCCTTCCTTCCTGTGATTTAATTTTACTCTGTTTAGAGTTTGTTATGGAATAAAGCATAGTTTTCTTAACATCATTTATTAAAGAAATGCTCTCATTGTTTTTTATGTTTATGATTTACAAATGTTATGGGTATGAATACATATGAATTTAGTGTCGAGGGGGCACAATTCAGTCCATGATATTCCAGTATGACTGTGTTTGTAGATTAGGGCCTTTAGGGAGGTAAAGTTAAATGAAATTATCAGGGTGGAGCCTGAATTCTATATGACTGGTGTCCTTTCAAGAAGAGGAAGAAACAAGATAGATTTCTCTTTGTCTGTGCTCACAGAGAATAGGCCATGTAAGGACACAGAGAAAGTGGCCATCGACAAGTCAGGAAGAGAGAGAGGTCTCACTAGAAACCGACCCCGATGTCACCTTGATCTTGGATCTCTAGCCTCCAAGACTGGGAGAAAATAAATTTCTGTTGTTTAAGCCACCCAGCCTGTGGTGTTCTGCTATGGCAGCCTGAGTAGACTAACACAATAACAATCTTAGACTTACTGGGATCTTTTCTTGAGAGAAGATCTATAGTTGCTTCCATTAATATAGTCTATTAGTAGAGGTCTCAGTTTATATAAATGTATATGCAAACATAAAGTGCCATCACAGCAAAATTTGGTTATTGTTTCTATTTTATATTATATTTTGAGTGTAGTCTGCCCTTTTTTACATAATATTTTATTCAGGATATAAAATTATACTTTAAAACATGGTATATCAGTTTTTCTGAGTTTCTCTGTGGTATCTAACACAAAACATCGTGGAGCAGAGTTTATAAACCAGTGTTTCCTGGTTCGTCTAAAATGTAAGGGACTCACATGGCTCAGCATGTCTTCCTTGTGTTAGGAGCTAGAAATGTGAGCGAGGGCAGATGAGGAGGAAAAGTGGCATTTCCTAGGGCCACTCTGAGGCAAATCTGACTAAGCTAAGATGGAGGAGTTGACATTTGCGATTGTTATCATTCTAAATAAAGCCAAGAACTGAATGTAACCACTCGCATTTTGATTCTACAAAACATCTAAATATTTTCTTATGGTGATTTCCACCTATGAGTGCACTATTTGGGTTAAATATTTTAAACACCTTTTTAAAAATACAAACGACTTTTAATGATTTGTTTAGCATCTACCTGGGCTCCTATTAATGCACGATTCTCTGGGAGACAAAAGGTGAATTAGATGTTGTCCTCAATGAGGCTATAAGAATAGTGTAATGAATGAGAACATCATGTTATGAAGGTTGTGTTTTGGTTGTCTACAGGTTGGCCTCTTTTGTCTGAATTGGCTGGACAGTTCGGCTCAGCTGCAGACTGATTTTATGTTTTCTTCAATAGCTTTAATTGAGTAATCAATTGATGTATTGGCATTACATAGATGTGGCCCAAAATAAACAATTTCTTGCTCCAGAGTAGTTGAGTTTAGGCTATTCATTATCATTTAGGAAGAAAGGGTTTCCAAGAGAGAACAGAAATGATTCAGTATTTATGAGTTTGTTTTGCTTTAAATTAGCAACTATGATGATGATGGTGATGATAACAACAACAATAATAATAAAAGCTTAGGAGCAGATGGGAGATTTGCCTCAACTCTTGAATGCTTCTTAGTGCTGCCTCAGCACTGTGGAGGGTCCAGAAGGCTCAGTTGCTGATTGTGAGTCTTGGGCCTGCATGGTCCATGTTCTTCTGAGGATATTTCTGGAAAGAGGTTATTGTTCCAGCATTAATAGTAGTCTCACTCCTCTTTGATCTTCCTCTTTCACCACACGAAGGACTTCTGGATGCTGTTCTTTGTTCAGGCAAGGTTCAGCAAATCCCATTTTCAAATCTGATATTCGGGTCATCTAGATACCTCCAGGTCCATCAGGCCCCCTTTCAGTAGGGCTGAGTAAGCATGGCTTAATGTTTTCCGGACTCTAGGGTACTGTGTGATTTGAGAGACAGCAAGTCCAAGTATAGGAAACTAGTAGAACAAAATAGAATTATTTCTTGTTGGTCAGACTTAACTAAATTTAGTACTGATCCTTGAGGAAGAAAGAAGAAAACCCTAATTCGACACCCAATTATTTTTTAAAAAGGATCTAAAGACATAGCAGGAAATTAGACCAGCCAGTTTGACACCAGTTAAATCTCAGAAGCATTTTAAAAAGATCAAATGCTGGAACATTTAAAAAGCACAGCTTGATAACAGTCAATTAAGGAAGCCTCAGGATGTGGCCAGGAGATTTTAGTAATTTGTGTGTGTACAGCATGGATGGAAATTCTAAAAGGGATTGCCATGAGAATCAAGAAAAACGTGGTAAAAGTCATAAAGCAGGATATGGCTGTTTGACAAAGCCCTATGTTTTCCTTTTTGACTTAATAACTGAAGCATGGAATCCTGGGGACCAAAAAAGCCTGGCAAATTGAATTAATAGTTGAGTAAACTTGGGTATAAGTCAAATTCAATTTCACATTTTTAGCAACTTAGTTTTGCTCACACTGCTATTATTCAGTGATAGTAAGATTTGGGGGATAAAGCGATCTGGTTATGGTAGAATCATCTAGGACAGTGCTTTTCTAAGTGTGGTCCATGGGCTGATGCTGTTCTGTAAACTGTTATCTTCAGCAAGGTAGGTGCAGAAATTAAGATACGTATTTCTTTAGAAACTTTTATAGCAATGTGACCAAGTACTTTCCTGAAAACATGGACTTGAAATTTGTGTATCTTTGCTTTTTTAAAGTCAGTCTTAGCAATTAATTTTATTGTATTTTAAAAAGTGATAGGTCTTTGGCTTGTTGAAATAAAGAAATGGGCCTCCCCCCACAAATAGTTTGAGAAGCACTGATCAAGATTTTTTTTTAAAGAAATGGCATTTAAAGTATGATGTGTACCATGTTATTAGAAAATGCCAACCTATTTTTCCTGTTAGTAAAAAAATCCAAGCATAATTACCTTGAATACATTTATAAAATGGCTTTCAAAAATAGACATTTGAGGAAACTCATTGGGTTGAGAGATTACAGGATCTGAACAAAGTCTTTTGTCATGAGCTGTAGATGTAGCTAAGGCTACAGTATAAGGTAAAAGGTAGATTGGATCATTGTTCCAGTTCTTCCGGCCTTCCCTGTGTTAGAAATATACATGTCCTTTGCCATGTGATTTTGCATTTCCTGTGACTATATGTCAAGTACGTTACCCTGTCCCACTGATATCGGGCTTCACCAGGTGACTTGCCCTGGATAATAGAATATGGGCAGAAGTGACAGTGTACCCGGTTCTGTGACAAAGCCTTAAAAAGACATTGTATATTTCTCTGGCTCTCTCTGGTTCGTGTGATCATCTGGAGAAGGGCATGCCCCAGCTGTCTTCAGCCCCTTCAGCGTGAATCCAGGAATGAGACACTCAGAGCAGAGCTAAACCTAACCCAATGCAGCCACACTGCAACCTGAGATAGAGTCATCCCTGCCAACCCACAAACCTATGAGCCAGAAAAATAACTGCTTTTTGTTGTAGGCCATCTAGTTTTGAGGTGGTTTGTTATACAGCATTCCTGCCGAAATAGCTGGCCAGCGCAGTTGGATTATGATACATTCCATAGCCAAGAAATAGTCTTCGGTTTACCTTTCCAGCCTGGAAACCTCTTCTGCGTGTCATTCTCGCATATTCAGCTACCTATTTGACATTTCAACTTAGATGTCTAATAGGAAGCTCTGGTGTAACACACTCAGATTTGAACTCTTGATTCTCCTGCTCCAGTCCCAACCTACTCTACTTCTTGGTAAATGGCAGCTCTAGTCTATCAGTCTAAGGTCCTTGGGGTCATTCTTGATTTCTCACTTTGTTTTTTTTCATATCCCATATCTAGTGGGATGTGAAATACATTGAAATACATCCTGAGTCTGACCATTGCTCATCCCCTCCACCTGGACTTCCCTAAGAAGCAGGGGAGCTGCTCTTTTTTTATTCGGCTCTTAGTTCTGAGATCTGTTCTCCACATGCCAGATGGGTTTTCCTTTAAAATATAAGTCACATCATCTCATTCTTCTTCTTCTTCAAGTCCTCTCTTGTCTTCCCAAGTCACTCAGACTTTCTTTCAGAGTCACTGTCGGGGCCTTACTGGCCCTACGTGTTCTGGCCCCGAGTTTCTCAGATCTTACCCCCTCTCACTGGCACCCCCCGTCACTCTGCTTTAGAGACCTGGCCTTCTGGCTTCAGGTAAGTACACTAAGTGGGCTTCTGCTGTGGAATCTCTCCTTTGAATGCTCTCTTCCCAGATATCTGCAAGTTTTGCTTTCTTGTTCCCTTTAGGAATCTGCTCACCTATCATTCCTTCCCTGATCCCATCTGGAATAGTAAAGACCACTTCGGCATGTTACAAATTTATGATTTATTGTCTACCTCGGCTCACTAGAATGGAAGTTCTCCAAAAAGCAGAGACTGTCATTTACATGGCTAGATCCCCAACATTAAGAACAGTCCTTGGCACACAGGAGGTGCTTATAAATATCTGTTGGTGAAAGCGTTAATTCAACATCTTTGGAAAGAATATGATTCTGTTAAGTTTTGAGTTTATTAAGTGTGTGTGAGTCAGGTATTCATGTGCTGACTGATGTTAGTGAAACGTCAAAAAGACTCAACTTTCTGTTTTTAACAAGAAATTGATGTTGGCCGAATAGACAGAACAATATTTTGGTCCTGGATTTTAAAGACAAAAAGCACTTGGTTAACATTAGTATGAGGGGCATTTTGATTTTAACATTGAAGACGTGAAAATAAGTTACATTCAGGGTTTTTGGTTTATATGTGACATTCTATAAGGATTTTTTTGAAATCAATCCATTTTTGAACAAGGTCATTTACAGAGCTTGCTCATAGACAGAAGGTAAGAAAGAATTCTAGGAAGAATTCAGGGAATGTTAGAAGCATTTTTACTTTAGGGGGAAAAATAACACTTCCTCCAAGAACCTATGGGAAGATGAGGTTGGCCAGGTAGGAGGTGGTGACTGTCACTCTCAGATCTTGCCCACGCTGGCAGTTTTCTGGCATTTCGGTAGCACACGGTTTTGGTGAGGATTCAGTATGTTATTTCAGCAGCAGAATCTCTGCCAAGATCATGAAGGGAGTGCAAACTCCAGGAAATCTTGTAAAAGAAGCAAAAATGTTGTCATATGCTTGGATGTCAGGCCAGCTGAGGCAAAACTGCAGCATACCTAGACCCTAGTCCTACCACATATGGTAATTCTGGGTCTTCCATCTGAAGTTTCTGCTCGGGGGTGACACGAACATAGCTTCAAAATCGACTCCTCAGTATTAGGCTGCTAATCTCCACGTGTATGTACACGTATCAGTCCTTTAATTATTTCTATAATTCCAGCGTTGCATAGGACTATGTGCACCGATACATATTACAAAAAGGCGAAAATGAAGGGAAGAATACCCTGTCTTTGGGGGAAAAAAATCTCTTAATTTTATTCTAACTTATTTTGTCTTAAGTGAACACAAAAGATGTTTAATTTTCTCTGGTGAAGAAAGGGGGTGTAAATAACACTTGTTAAATAACTGTGCCAGGCACAATGCTAGGAGCTTCACATATGTTTCCTTGGTATAATACATAAATTTGTATCTTGTGTATAACTTCTTTGATTCCGGAGTGAGATGTTCTCACAAATGCTTAGGCTACAGCTGAGACAAAAGCAAATTTCCCCAGACAGGCTACCTAAGACACAGAAATGTTAAGTGTTTTGCTTAAGACCACACAGCAAGTCCAGAGGAGGGCAAGGAAAACTATTTTACTCTCATACAGGATAAAAGCTTCCATGGAAGTGTCAGCTGTTATTGTAAGTTGCACGGACAATTTACACTCTGACATTTAGCAGTATTACAGTGTAGGTTGTTCTGTGTGATGAATATTCAGTGAAACAGTTTTCCCACTGCCTCAGATAAGAAACTTTAAATTATTCAATAGCTTCACCTTAGTTCTTTTCTTTTGGCTTTTTCTTCCTGCATTCACAAGGACCCTTCGAAGCAAAGCCTAGTGCATTTTCTGGCCTTTGTGGAACTAGAATAGTGACATAAAGTGTTGCAAGAAGTGTGTTGTCGGGGAGGGGGAAGGGTAAGCTGGGACGAAGTGAGAGAGTGGCATGGACATATATACACTACCAAACGTAAAATAGATAGCTAGTGGGAAGCAGCCGCATAGCACAGGGAAATCATCTCTGTGCTTTGTGACCACCTAGTGGGGTGGGGGTTGGGGGGTGGGGTGGGAGGGAGCCGCAAGAGGGAGGGGATATGGGGATATATGTGTACGTATAGCTGAATCACTTTGTTACACAGCAGAAACTAACACACCATTGTAAAGCAATTATACTCCAATAAAGATGTTAAAAAAGAAAAGAAAAAAAAAAAAAAAAAAAAAAAGCACGTTGTCCTTGTCCTGAACTCCCACACCCCTTACGGCTTCTATATCAGGAAGAGCCTGTAAGTGATGCCTGGGGTGGCTGTTGGCTGCCTTCAGCCTGATCAGCTGCAGCAAACATCATCACAAGAGCAAAAGGTACTGCCAGCCAACTGCCGGGGGTGCCTTGGGGGTTGGGCGAAATGTACAATGTTTGTTTACAGGAAGGGTGAAAGAAGAGGTTCTTCTTGTGGGATATTTAAAAAATGGACCGTATATTTTTCTCCAGTGGAAATGCCACTTCTCTGATTTTTTTCCCTTCCATCTGCTTCACCTATATATGATCTCCATGCAGTCTTTTCTGAAGTACTGTGCAGTATTTGAAAATGAATTGAATCCTGAAAGTTTTTCTCTTTATTTTTTTCCCCCTGGTAACTGTACAAATCCATTAAGCATTTCTTTATTCCCTAGGGGTTGCGTGATTTATTATCCTGACCCTGCTGGTCAGATAAGCAAAAACCTAACTCAGAATGAACAACTGTCTTTGAGTGATGGGCAGAGAATTTTAAATAATGGTCGGTGTTTTTGAAAAATGGAGGAAAAGCAAGAAAAGAAAAATACTCGATTTTCACTCAACATTAGCTGTGGGGAGCTATAAGCAGAAAATTGTGTTTTTCTTCTATTCTCTGAAAATTTGTTCTTCATTTATTTTCTTTGTTAGAAATTAAGCACTTTCATTAAGAAAATGTATTAAGTTAGTAAATAATACAGTCCTCTAAAATGTTTTTACCCAGAGCTTTGTTCTTCCTTTCTTTTGTTTGTTTGTATTTAACTTGTTTGGTCTCAGTTTTCTTCTTTTTAACTTGGGGTGAGGGGGACTAGTAAGTGGTTTCTAGTTTCATTTATGGATTTGTTCATCGGTTGTTTGGATTACTTACTTTGTGCCAGGTTCAGTGTTAATACTCGAGAAAACAGGAGATGGGAAAATAAACTCTGCCCCTAAGAAAAGGGCACGTGACCCAACAATTCCCTGCACGTACACAGTCATACACTCCGATGAGGCAGCGATGGAGACGTGGGCGGTGCAAAGTGGGGTCAAAGGATCTGCCAGGCACTCAGGCAGGGTTTCAAAAGTAGTGATGTTCGTGCTGGGTCTTGAAAAATGTTTGCATAGTGTTAAAATATAGAGAAGATTATTGCTAACTAAAGAATTGCTAGCTAAGGAATATAACCTTGCACAAACAAGGAGGACTGCTCAGATCTGGGCTAGAGAGAGATGCGGCTAGGGATGCTGACATTTGTCAACATGTAGGTAGTGCAGTGACCTGGGAGGGATACAGTCTGGACTGAGAACATGAATGCTGAACGGGTATCTCTGGGGGATAGAATTGCATGTAACTAGTGGGCGTGGAAAGAGAGATTCACAAAGAAACCTCAAAAGGTTGTATGTACCCAGAGGTAGAAAGAGAACTGAGAGTGATACGACAGCTTAATAATCAGACTTTTCGTTTTGGAAAAATCTAGACTGAATCACACCCTATGGTTTTATCTTCTAGGTTACCAGTTTTCTGAACAGGTACACAATTAAATATTTAATGTGAAGATACAAAGGACAAGAATTACTGAACACTCTTATGTTTTTAATTAATATTGAAGGCACACAAAAAAGACACCTCTTCAAGCCCTTACATTAGGATATGATTTAAAGGTATTTGACAACAATAAGATACAATTATCTCCCTATCAGATTGGTGAAGATTATAGAGATTGATACCACTCACATTATCTGGAAGGCCATCTTGCAGAGTATAGAAAGATTTAAATGTGCCTAACCTTTGACTCTGAAATTCTACTTTCAGGAATTTATTTATTTATTTAGCAACATTTGCTTAAGATCTTTTTTTAAATTAATTAATTTATTTTAATTTATTTTTGGCTGCGCTGGGTCTTCCGTTGCTGTGCGCAGGCTTTCTCTAGTTGCGGTGAGTGGGCGCTACTCTTTACTGCGGTGCGCGGGCTTCTCATTTTGGTGGCTTCTCTTGTTGTGGAGCACAGGCTCTAGGCACGCAGGCTCAGTAGTTGTGGTGCACGGGCTTAGTTCCTCCGTGGCATGTGGGATGTTCCTGGACCAGGGCTCGAACCCATGTCCCCTGCATTGGCAGGTGGACTCTTAACCACTGCACCACCAGGGAAGCCAAGGAATTTATTTTAAAGAAATAGTATATATACATTCTTTGTCCAACAGTAAGAGACTATTGAAATACATTTCACTGTACGGTAGAATATTCCCTGAAAATTAAAATGGTGAGTCAGAAATACATTTACTGACATGAAAGGATGTCCTCATATTATTGCTGAAGTATAAAAAGCAGATTGTAAGCAGCATATACAGGTTACCTTATTTTTAATTTGCCGCACATATAGAAAGTGGCTGGAAAGATCTACATCAAATGTTAACTGTTTATCTGGTGACAGTTCTCTAGGTGATTTTCACTTCATAATTTTATAACATTTTGTAATGTCTTTGTGTTTTTGTTGTTTTTACAGTGAGCGTATATTATTTGCACAATCTGATTAAAACACTTATAATTAAACTATCATGTCATTGACTTGGAAATTCCATTGGCCACTACTACTGGAAAAAGACCAGTGCTTGACCATCTTTAATGGGCATATGAATCACCGGTGCAGACGTGTGTGTGATTCAGGAGGTCTGAAGTGGGGCCTGGGACTCTGCATTTCTTACCAGATCCCAGGTATTTCCTGGTTGTGGGCCACATTTTGAATAGTAAAGTCTTAGTAAACTATAAAAACCCTGTGTTCCAAGATTTTATTGCTTTTGTTGTGCCTATTACAGTCAGAAACATGCATGGAACAGTAAAACACTTCTGGAAAACAAAACTGGAACAGTTTTGTTATCATTTAATTGTTCTCTTAGCTACTAGAGTAAATGGATTCCATCTCCATTCAGTCCAGAGATACCCAAAGTCTTCTTGAATTCATAAGGCTATCCTGGACCACCTAAGCTCATAGCAGGGCCTTCTGCTCAAAATAGTCTCATTCTATAGAGCTTCTTGGGTAGCATCCTCACTTGAAGCTTGCTACTCATAAGTTTCTTTTGCTTAGAACATCAAATTGGTGATTTTTCTCTGATAAAATAATCAATGCTTAAATGTAAATACCTTCTTGGCTTTTGAGCCGTTTCCAAATTGCTTTAACTTCTTCTTTTTTTTGCATTTTTAAGACTGAAGTATAATTTATACATAACATTATATTAGTTTCAGGTGTAGAACATAATGATTCAATATTTGTATATATTGTGAAATAATCACCACAGAGTCTAGTTAACATCCATCATCTTACATAGCTACACAAAATTTTTTTTCTTGTGATGAGAACTTTTAAGATCTGCTTTCTTGGCAACTTTCAAATCTGCTGTACAGCATTACTAACTATAGTCACCATGCTGTATATTACATCCCCATGACTTATTTATTTGATAACTGGAACTTTGTCCCTTTTAACCCCTTCACTCATTTCTCCCACCCCACCCTCTGCCCACCACCAGTGGCAACCACCAATCCGTTCTCTGTATCTATGAGCTTTTTTTTTTTTTTTAATTTTCTTTTTGGTTTTTTAGATTCCACATATAAGTGAAAGCACATAGTATTTGTCTTTCTCTGTCTGACTTATTTCCCTTAGCATAATGCCCTCAAGTTCTAC
Organism: Platanista minor; assembly: GCA_004363435.1. Taxonomy (NCBI): domain Eukaryota; kingdom Metazoa; phylum Chordata; class Mammalia; order Artiodactyla; family Platanistidae; genus Platanista; species Platanista minor. The sequence goes on from RJWK010038315.1 coordinate 18,965, forward strand.
CCATGTTGTTGCAAATGGCAAGATTTCATTCTTTTTTTAAATGACTGAATAACATTCCATTAGTTATATATGTACATACCACATTTTCTTTATCCATTCATCCATCAATGGACACTTAGATTGTTTCTGTATCTTGCCTGTTGTAAATAGTGCTGCAGTGAACATGGGGGTGCATGGATCTCTTTGAGTTAGTGTTTTCATTTTCTCCAGATAAATGCCCAGAAGTGGAATTGCCAAATCATATGGTAGTTCTATTTTTAATTTTTCAAGGAAACTTCTTACTGTTTTCCATAGTGGCTGTACCAGTTTACCTACCCACCAACAGTGCACAAGGGTTCCCTTTTCTCTACATCCTCACCAACCAATACTTGTTGTTTTTTGTCTTGTTGGTTAAAAATTATAGCAGGAGTGAGGTGATGTATCACTGTGGTTTTGATTTTCATTTCCCTGATGATTAGTGATGTTAAGCATCTTTTCGTGTACCTGTTGGCTCTCTGTATGTCTTCTTTAGAAAAATGCCTATTCAGATCCTCTGCCCAATTTTTAATTGGATTGTTTGGTTTTCTTGCTATTGAGTTGTATGAGTTCTTTATATGTTTGGTGTATTAACCTCATCAGGTATAAGACTTGCAAATATTTTCTCTCATTTTGTAGGCTGACTTTTCATTTTGTTGATGGTTTCCTTTGCTGTGCAGGACGTTTTTAGTTTGATGTATTCCCACTTGTTTATTTTTTCTTTTGCTGCTTTTTCTTTTAGTGTCTGATTCAAAAAATCATTGCCAAGACCTATATCAAGAAGCTTACTGCCTATGTTTTCTTCTAGGAGTTTTGTGTTTCTGGCCTTATGTCTTAAGTCTTTACGACACTTAAAGTTAATTTTTGTGTATGATGTATGATTGTGGTTGAGTTTAATTCTTTTGCATGTGGCTTTCCAGTTTTCCCAACACCACTGATTGAAGAGACCTTTCCCCATTGTATATTCCTGACTCCTTTATTGTAAATTATTTGACCATATATGTGTGTGGGTTTATTTCCAGGTTCTCTATCCTGTTCGATTGATCTTTGTGTCTATTTTTATGCCAATAGTATACTTTTTGATTACTATAGTTTTGTAATACAATTTGAAATCAGGAAGTGTGATGCCTCCAACTTTGTTCTTCTTTCTCAAGATTGGTTTGGCTATTTGTGGTCTCTTGTGGTTCCATATAAATTTTAGTATTGTTTGTTCTAGTTCTGTGAAAAATGCCATTGGAATTTTGATAGAGTTTGCACTGATCTGTAGATTGCTTTGGGTAGTATGTTCATTTTAACAATATTAATTTTTCTAGTCCATGAGTATGGACTATCCATTTATTTGTACCCTCTTCAGTTTCTTTCAATAATGGCTTGTAGTTTTTAGTGTGTAGGTCTTTCATGTCCTTGGTTAAATTTATTCCTGAGTATTTTATTCTTTTTGACGTGCCTGTAAATGGGATTGTTTTCTTAATTTCTCTTTCTGATAATTTTTTAAATGAATGTATAGAAATGCAACAGATTTTTGCATACTGATTTTATGTCCTATAATTTTACTGAATTCTTTTATTAGTTATAACAGTTTTTGGTGGAGCCTTTATATATAATATTATGTCATCTGCCAATAGTGACAGTTTAACTTCTTCCTTCCCACTCTGGATTCCTTTTATTTCTTTTTCTTCCCTAATTGCCCTGACTAGGGCTTCTAATATTATGTTGAATAAAAGTCGTGAATGTGAGCCTTCTTGTCTTGTTCCTGATCTTAGAGGAAAAGCTTTCAGCTTTTCACCATTGAGAATATTGTTAGTTTGGGGCTTGTCACATGTGGCTTTTCTTATGTTGAGGTACATTCCCTCTATGCCAACTTTGCCGAGAGTTTTTATC
>RJWK010038316.1:0-20854 GCA_004363435.1 Platanista minor
GGCCTCTCCTGTTGCGGAGCACAGGCTCCGGACGCTCAGGCTCAGCGGCCATGGCTCACGGGCCCAGCCGCTCCGCGGCATGTGGGATCTTCCCGGACCGGGGCACGAACCCTTGTCCCCTGCACCGGCAGGCGGACTCTCAACCACTGCGCCACCAGGGAAGCCCAGTATGGGTTTTTTTCATCCGCTTTTATGTTTTTTTGTTTTCTCACATTATCCCTTTTGATGTTGTGAGTTTGCTACCAAACAGAAATAGCTTATGGTTATTTTTCTGCTTTCTTTTTTCTCCCTTTAACCTTTATGCTCTCATAGAGTTGCAGTTTTCTGGTTCTGTTTTATCATCTTGCTCAAAGTTTTGTGTCCCTTTGTCTTTTTTGTTTCTGTTAGAAGTGCTGCTTTCAGCATGTCTCATTAGGCAGGTCTTGTGTTGATGAACTCCCTCAGCTTCTGTTTATCTCTCCTTCAAATTTGAACGATGTCTTTGCTGGATAGAATATTCTTGGCTGACAGTTTTTATCTTTGAGTATTCTGAGATTGTCATTTCACTCCCTCCTGGCCTGTTGGGTTTCTGCTGAGACATCTGCTGCTAGCCTCGTGGAGGTTCCTTTGTAGGCCACCAGCCTTTTTTTTTTTTTTTTTTTTTTTCCCCCCTTTTTGGCTGCGCCACGTGGCTTGCAGGATCTTAGTTCCCCGACCAGGAATCAAACCTGGGCCCTGGCAGTGAAAGCACTGAGTCCTAACCACTGGACCACCAGGGAATTCCCAGCTACCATCCTTTTTCTTGGCTGCCTTTAAAAATCTTTGTCATTGACTTTTGACAATTTTAATATTTATTACATGTCTTGGAGAAGGTCGTTTTGCATTGAGGTAATTGGGTGTTCTTTTCATTTCATGGACTTGTGTATCCAGTTCCTTTTTCAGCTTTGGGATGTTCTCAGATATTATTTCTTTAAATAAACTCTCTTCTGCCTTCTCCCTCTCTTCTCCTTCTGGGTTACTCATTACCCTAATCTTTCCCTTCCTAAATGAGTTGGATAGGTCTTGTGAAATTTCCTCACCTTTTAAATATTCGGTTTCTCTTCTTCTATTTGTATCATTTCAAGATTTCTACCTTTGAGCTTGCTAATTCTCTCTTCCGTATGATCTGCTCTATTTCCATTTCTTTCTGATTCGTCCTTCATCTCATTTATTGTGTTCTTCAACTCCAGCGTTTGTTTGGTTCTTTTTTAGAGTTTCAGTCTCTTTGGTAAAGTATTTCTTCTGTTCATTAATTTTATTCCTGAGCTCATTAAACTGCCTTTCTGACTTCTTATAGCTTATTGAGTTCCTTCATGACAGCTGTTTTGAATTCTCTATCAGTTAGATTGAAATATCCTGTGACTTAGTTTGGTTTCTGGAGAACTGTTATTTTCTTTTTGTGGTCGAGGGTTATTGTGGTTGTATATGGTACTTGAATTAAATTGTTCCTCTGCAGGTGCATTTGAAGTTAATGACAGGTTAGAAGTTAGAGTCCTTCCTTTTGCTTTCCAGTAGGTGGCACTATAACACAGGTTTGTTTTCTCTTACCTGAGCTGGCTCTGATTATATTTGCTAGTTGGCACTTTCCAGCCTCCACCGGCTCTGTAAGAGGTGTGCTTCTGTGCCTTCAATGTTGCTTCTTGTGCCTCCCAGGTCCTTACTGCCTTTCTTCTGCCAGAGCTACTGTCATCATCGGAATGTTGGGCTCTTCCCCACTTTGTGGGATTCCTTGAGTAACAGTCTTTGCATTGGGGGAGGAGGATCATGGGGGTGTTGGGAGCCGGGGTTGCACAGGTGCCTGTACTGTGTCTGATACTGTATAACGTTTGTGGGCTTCCGCCACTGTTGATGGTGGGGGATGGCGGCTGGGTTCCAGGGTCCACTTCCACTGCTGCCAAGCTACCTGTGATTGTGAGCACCCCTCCATTCAGCATGCCAGAGCTGTAAGTGCACCACCTCACATACTGGTACTGGGTTCCCTGAAGCTGTGGGCTCAGCTACCATGGTTAGAGGCCCAGGATTGCAGGCACAGACTCCACTCTTTCATCTGTTCTGCCTCTCTCCTATATGTGTTCCAGCCTACCCACCTTTAGATGTACAAATGTGTGGAATTCTCCGGTGTCCTAGTGTGTTGGGCAGAGGCAACTTTGTTGAGCTCTGGATGTTTTACTGGTTGTAGATTGAAGGGGAGACAGAAAGGTAGCTGATGTCTTTCCTCTACAAATTTTGTATTAAAAAAGTGCCATCTTTTTTCCTATAGATTCCAGCAATGGATAGAAGAGTCATTACACCATATCAAGATGGACCAGATATTAGCTATTTGGATGTAGAAGATGGAGATGTCTTTTTGAAAGAAGAAATAAATATGGAGCAAACTTATTTGTAAGCTCTGTTTTTTTTTTTTTTTTTTTTTTTTTCCTTCCTTTTCTCCTTCCCCCATCCCCAATCTTGGACACTGTTGATACTTTTATGTTAATATGGAAAGAAAAATTGAGAAACCTAACATAAAAAATAGGTATTTATGTTCATTTTTAGCCTCGATATAATATAAAGTAAATGCATAATTAATGTTTGCAGATATAACAAAGTTACGTATAAACACAACAGGAATGTAGCCTTCTGGTTAAAATATGTTGGGTTGAATAATTGCAATTATCTTAACTACCTTTCCAAACCCTGCTGAGATTATAGTAAAGAAATAAAAAAAAGCATATTGCATTAGAGCAGAGAGAACAGGAAAGGAGTAAATGGCAGTCAGGAGATGTTAACAGCTTTGGAAGTTGGAAAGTGGTTGCCGAGCAGTAATGACTTAGAACTTAGAAAAAACTCCAACAGAATTCTGGAAAGGCTTAAGAATTACAGGTACTAGATTTATGAAGACCAGTGTAAGTGGTTGGATTTGGAAAAGAGCTTTTTTTTTTTTTTTTTTTTTTGAGAATTTTTCAAAGAGCATTGATGTATTCCTGAACCAAGTGATTGATTGCCCCTCTTCCATCTTGGCAGAAGACGAGAGATTTGCCTTCTGGAGAGGGTGAACCAAGGGGAGTTCATCAGCCATTCTTCTAGATCCCTCCCTATAGAGAAGCCTACTCGTTCAAGGGATATGACCCACAGTGACTGGCATTTGGGAGTCCTTCAATAAAATATCCCAGGTTCTACACAGTCTCCCTGTTGACCATTTAATAAATCCTGCTTAGAATTTCCAGTCTGCATTTTAGGCTAATTTTTCAGCTGGTTATAGAATTACTTTCCTTCTGCTTGGTAAATGACCTGTTAAAATAAAATCTTCGGATGTTCAAGTCATTTACTACATATATATGTGAGTGTATATATATATATGTATGAGTACAATTGTAGCTCACTGAAAAGCTGCTCTTGGTTCCAGAAATGTTTTTTAACCTCTTTTCTAGAGTTTGGTGGTAGCCACTGGAATACTTGAGGTTTATAAATATCTGACTTGGATGTATGACATGTTATTACATTAAAAATTATAACAAAATGATTAACATTGACATAAATACATTATCCTTCACAAAATAATAGTATTCACAGCTGACCTGTGTTACTGTGGATGAATTATGTAATGAGATCTATAATTCTTAGGTGAAATAAGACTGTTGTAGTCCTCATAGATAATGTTATTTTCTCTTTCCTGATTAATAATAATTCAAGGAATTAAACAGCCCCTGAAATACTTTAAAAATTATCACCAAATATTTCTAGTTCCAGATCATAGATTATAATAGCTTGTGTGTGAACATGTACAGTATTTTATTTTTTTCAAAGTATTTCCTTATATACCATCTTGTTTCTAACTTTCACAGAAATGCTAGGGTTAGAACAAGTGATAGTATCACGCTGAAGTTTGGTGGAATTGAGTAACTTGCTCTGGGCCACTTAGATAAATGGGACTAGAACATATGTATTCTTTTGTGTTTTCTGTCTGACCAAAACGCATAGTTCTTCTCCTGTTTCGTCTGTAACTTAATTTTTTTAAAATGACTTTTATGTTTGCTTTTTTCCTAGGGAAAGTGTGTTCAAGAAGACAAAAACGAAAGCAAAAAGGAAGCCACGTAAGCGGTCAGATAGTTCTGGAGGTTATAACCTTTCAGATATTATTCAGAGTCCACCATCTACAGGTTAGTGGAAAATTTTTTTTTTTTTTTTTTTTTTTTTTTTTTTTTTTTTTTTTTTTTTTTTAAATTTTTTTTTTTTTTTTTTTTTTTTTTTTTTTTTGCTGTACGCGGGCCTCTCGCTGTTGTGGCCTCTCCCGTCGCGGAGCACAGGCTCCGGACGCGCTGGCTCAGCGGCCATGGCTCACGGGCCCAGCCGCTCCGCGGCATGTGGGATCTTCCAGGACCGGGGCACGAACCCGTGTCCCCTGCATCGGCAGGTGGACTCTCAACCACTGCGCCACCAGGGAAGCCCGGTGGAAAATATTTTAGGGTATATTTTCTGAGCTAATCTTTCATGTCTCTGTTCCTTATCTAATTCATTTAACATGTATTAAATACTATTATATGCCATCTGCTCAGGCTACAGAAATAGAAAATAGTCCTTGTCTTAGGGAGGCCACAGAAAATGATAATGTGTTGTGATAAGTACTCTGACTGACATTTGCTCTGTGAGCACAGAAGGGTCACCTAAACTAGTCTGAGAAGATCAGGGCACATCGGTTAGAGGAAAGTGATACCTGAGCTGGATCTTGAAGAGTGAAGAGAATTTAGCCAAGAAAAGGAGGCAGATTGACATGCTAAGAGAATGGGGCAGTATGTTTCAAGCGTAGAGGCAGTAGAAAGACTGCAGGTTTGCTGTGCATAGCTCAGCCATATCGGGTAGGTGCAGATAGGAGATAGGTTGGAGAGGGTCAGATTTTGGAGGGCATTATATGCCACACTAAGGAATTTGGACTTTAATCTGAAGGCTACAGGTAGCTATTGATAGATTTTTTTTAAGGCAGGGTGTGACTGGATAAGGTTTATGTCTTTAGAAAGACCGCTCTGTCTAGTGGCATAGAGGGTTAGAGGTGGGCAAAACATTACAGAGATACTATTAACACGTGCATTCAGGTCATATATATCAGTGCTTCAAGTGAGATGCCACGTGGGATTCCATTCATGCGTGTTAAGGAGGTTATAATCCAGTAGTAAAATACAGCACGTTTTATTATCTAGGCATTACGTGAGCATCTTTGAAAGTAAGGTTATATAGTTTTTCTAAAATTTTTTTTCCCAGTTTTTAACTTTGAAAATCTTTAAGTTACTAAAAAGGTGAAAGAAAAATACCATGAACACCTGTATACCCATTATCCAGATCTATTGTTAACCTCTTAGCACATTTGCTTTTTCTTGCAGGCTTTGTCTTGCATGCTCTGTTCCCTCATCCTCCAAACATTCTACACACACACTTTTTTTGTTTTAACCTGATCCACTTGGAACTAAGCTGTAGACATGACATTTTCCCCCCAAGGTTAATATGAATCTCCTAAGCGTAAGGGAGATACAACCCTTGTTCTCTACAACCACAATACCATTATCACATTGAAAGGCAATTAACATTAATTAATATTATCTAGTGCTGTAGTCTATGCCCAGATTTCCCTAATTGTCCAAACATGGTTTTGTAGCCTTTTCTGTTTTAACATTAAGAAAAAAAACAAAAAATCTAATGTCGTATCAGGGTGGACATTGCCTTTGCTTATTAATGTCTTTTTAGTCTCTTAAGTAGAACAGCACCGCCACACCTTTCTGTTTTGTTTTCAGAAGTTGAGGCCAGTGGTATTGTAGACTGTCCCACATTCTGGATTAATCTGATTAGATCCAGATTAAATGACCTAGATTTTAAGTTTCTTTAGATAAAAATTTGAAGTGTAACCAAAAAAGAATGGCAGCACAGCATGGCTGTCAGAAATAGTTGGTGTGTCTATAGCCGTAAGACAGACTGGTGCAGTTTCTATCAGCAGTGTTCTCACAGTCAGTCAGCCTTATACAGGCAACTGTGAAAAGTACAAATGAGGTACTTGACATGTTTGATAAATACATAACGTGAAGAATAGTCGTTTTTTAGATAACACACGAGATATTAAAAAAGAAAGCTACTATACCTAAATTGATTGATGGAGTACTGAAGGTAGGTCTGTAGGTCTTTCTCATTTGCTGCCTATCCTGATTCCTATCTTAGGACCTTTTTAAAGTTTAAATTCTGTGATTTTGCATCCTCTGTGTTATATGAATTACCCGTAGTCCTTAGAAGGAGGCATAGGTGGACTGATGACAGGATGAATAAATGGATAGACAGTCGTGGAGCTAGTGATTTTCAAAATACCTAAAAGATTTATGGAAAAAGCAGATATTTGGTTTGTTTTAAAGGATGTTATTGATAGCACATGTGTTAAGAGTCTTAGCAATTCAGAGCTGGAAGAGACCTTAGTAATGAATTAATTTTTACACCCCTTCCTTTAAACGTGAGGAAACGAGCTCAGAAAACTTGGAAGTGATTTCAGGTCGTAGCAGCCAGAGGTAGAATGTATTCCGGTTCGGTATTCTTCCTGCTATACTACTCCTTCTGTGGCCAAAGCAAAAAACGCCTGAAAGGTTAAATTTAACTGAGGGCCAAAGTAACCTATTCTGGGAGAAAATCTGAGTATGAAGCTAATTTCATCAAGGACAGTTGTATGAAGGCTTAACGTTTGTGTGTGTTGATCCTTAAAGTTAGAAGTCATTCTGTGTAAATGTTTTTTATTAATCAAAAATAATTGTTGGCCACTTTAATCGTCTTCTTTCTTTATTAGATTTGTTTCTGATTGACTTTTGGGAGCATCCCAGTATTAAATACACTCTCATATAAAAATTTGCTACTCTTAAGAATATTTAAAACATTTTGGGGGAGAAAAGTTTGAATGTTATTTCCAAATTGTATTTTAGCAGTAACAACAAAAAAGGCACATATCTTGTCAGGGTGATATACTTTTTGTTTTTTTAATTAATTTATTTAATTTTTAAATTTTTGGTTGCGTTGGGTCTTTGTTGCTGCCTGTGGGCTTTCTCTAGTTGCAGCGAGCGGGGGCTACTCTTCGTTGAAGTGTGCTGCCTTCTCATTGCGGTGGCTTCTCATGTTGTGGCGCATGGGCTCTAGGCACCTGGGCTTCAGTAGTTGTGGCTCGCGGGCTCTAGAGCGCAGGCTCAGTAGTTGTGGTGCACGGGCTTAGTTGCTCTGCAGCATGTGGGATCTTCCCAGACCAGGGATTGAACTCGTGTCCCCTGCATTGGCAGGCAGATTCTTAACCACTGCGCCACCAGCGAAGCCCAGGGTGATTTACTTTTAAAGAGAACAACACTTACTGAATTTATGAGATATGTTTTATAATGTATTTATTTTGCCACTTCATTTAGATTGTACTACATTTTAAATATGTGGAAATAAACACATGAACCTAAGCAAAAGTTTTTGTTTTTTTACTCTGTTTATACTTGAAATGACTGATTGCTCATGAGCCAGGATACCAGATGTAGCAGGGAGACAGGTATTTAGCTTGCCTAAGAGAACCAGTAGTATATACATTTCATAACAACTTATGCTTTAGGTGATAAGCTAATTGAAAATAGCTCTCAATTCACAGATATTCTGCAGAAGGAAAAACCCTCAAACAGGCCACAGTAGGCTTCAGCAAAGCCTCTGTTACCTGGCCAGTCTGCTGGCTTAGATGAGTGGCAGAAAGGTTATAATGCTTCTCGCACACAGACTGACTGGGACTAATCCCCCTTTGCAGAGGTGCAGAGACAGATGAGAAAGGGAAAGGGGAGGAGTCCAGAGTTTATTAATTTTGTCTTGCTGTCTTATCTTTATGGGGAAAAAAATGTTCTGAGTCACTTTTTAAATTAGATACCAAATATCTTCCTCAGGTTTATTGCTTAATGGGTGTGTAATTAAAATGAATAAAACTGTTGTTTTAAAATTCTCCATTTCAGTTTTTCACTTCAGCTGATTTCTTTCTTCTGTTAGCTTGAATTATTAAGACTTTAGTACAGTGACTATAATTTAAATGTTACTAAATCTGGGTAAATGGATGCTTTTAGCTTTATTTGGTTCATCAAATGTAATACATATATGTTTACTGTATATGTGTTTAAATATGAAAAAATGTTTACCTTTTAGGATTACTAAAGTCTGGTAAGACCAATTCTGTGGAATCTCTTCCAGAACTGTTGACATCAGACTCTGAAGGAAGCTATGCAGGAGTGGGTAGTCCTAGAGATTTACAGTCTCCTGATTTCACAACAGGCTTTCATTCAGATAAGACTGAGGTTTGTCTTTATTAATGCACTATTTTCTTCAAATTTTTTAGTCTATAGACAGTTTAGTTTTTCATTATTTTTACTCTAAAATACTCTTCTGGCTGGTTTATAAGAAAATACAATTAATGACATAATATATGTAGTGTTAGTTTTCTCAAATTTGCCTAATATTTCTAGTTTTAAAGATTTTAATTGCAGTTTTGAGCCCTTTATGATGTTGTATTATTTCTAATCTTTCTGCAATAAAAATAATGTTGATGTAAAGTATAGCAATACTGTATAGGCATATTGAAATATATATTCATAGCTAAATTACTTGAAATATATTTTGTGACATGTCAGTTAACACCAGCTAAAAATTGTCAAAGGAAAATGATTTTGAAAGTAAGCCTAATACCGAAATCTGTTTAGTGTCTTTCTACCAAGGTGTGAACTGGAGCAATGCAGTCTGGAATGGAGTTCTTCTAGTCTAGCATACTTGCCACTAAGCTGCTGAATTCCTGGGCTGGTCAACTCTGGGGGAGGCCATGTTTCAGACATCTCTTAACATTTAATTCCATAGTTGTTAATCTACAGGGAAGGAGAATGTCAAACTTACCAGATATAGAGTAATTTTTTTCTAACCTCTATACATCCACAAAATATATTAGAACATCTAGAAATCTGTGAGACAATAGAAAATGTACCCTTTATTAAGAGTCTTCTAGGCCTCAAGGATTGATGTAAAACAAATTTTTATCATAAAAATTTTTTTATGTAAGGTAGAAGTTTGGGGGAAATTCATATTACACTTAGGTTGGCCTGGAAGACAGTTGAGGTTTAAAAGAAGGTTGAAGGCATTCTGTGAATTTTTGGCAATAGTAGAAGAATCTGTCCTGGCAGTGGAAATAACATTTCAGTAACTTCCTTGACCTATTGTAATAGCAGTAGTTTTAGGGTCCCTTTTGAAGTGTCAATATTATTTGGCTTTAATTTTATTCAGGGTCCTTTAATTATATGTAGAGTGAATTGTATGACATTTATACCAGACTTTCATTTTGTTTCATTTTAAAGTCATGGATGTTAATTTTAAAGTTACTGCTTCATATCTTATTTGAACAACTTATATTTATTAACATTTTTGTTTAATGCTCAGGTAAATAAGAGCTTGATATGCAAACTTATGTCCCTAAAAATTATTCCCAAAGCTTTTAATAATTGGGTTATAGCCACTGATATGGTTTGAGAATTGATCAGGATACTAAACTGTAGAAGAACTGAATTGAAAATAGTAGATAATTATTGTTGTAAGGTTTTACTCTTGAGTATAGTTTAACCAGTATTTACTGAGTACCAACTATGTATTAGCTACTGTGCTAGGGGTACCTGCTGTTACTCACTTTAAAATTTTTTTTACCTCCAGGGGAAAATTAAATCCTGTGTTAATGGTACACCTCCTACACATTTTAGGGAAGATTTAAAACCATGGGAAAAATCACCAGTACTTAAAATATCTGCTCCACAGCCCATTCCCAGTAACAGAATTGAAACTACAAGCTCTTCCAGTTGGGTTTCTGGCTCTTTCAGGTAGGATTTTTATTTTGTTCTGTACTTGTTAGTCTGAGAAATATCATTTATTTTTAGTCAAGTGAAACTTTTTAATGAAGCACATTTAAAAAATTAATATAAATTTCTAATATGCAGAAAGTTACCTAAATGCATATAAATTACCAGCTAAAGTGCATACAAATTACTAACCAGATAAAATAGGCTCTTTTTTCCAGACAGAATTTAGTTGCCTTTGCAGCGTCATCAGGGAATACTTAGTAAAATACTCTGTAACACACACACACACACACACACACACACACACACACACACACACACACACACACACACACACAGTGACTTGATGTCCGCTTCTTTTTCTTTTTTAATGGATAGTGTATATTAGTAAAAACTCCCGCTCAGGAAGACCATTTTGTCATTTGTAGGCTTACTTTATCTTTTTTTTTTTTGCACATTACAGTGTATTTAAGATCTCACAAAATGTGTTGTTACAATTAATTTTCAGAGGCTATTCATTTAATGTTATGCTGTAGTTTTAACTTAACCTATATTCTATCCATATTTTTCTTTTACTTCGAAAAGTCAGTTTTTAAAACTGAAGGAATAAGTATAATTAACATACAGTATTCTTTCAAAGAGCTAATTGAGCTTATGTTTCATCTTTATTACCTACTATGGTTTATAATAGGCTAAGACTGTTAATTGACTTAACAATTATATTGTCATCTGGGCCATTTGTGTAATTATTTTGAAATATGCTGTATTTTGCACAGTTGGAATAAAGATGATGATGTCCTGGTTTATGCTGCTTCATGGTCTAAAGATAGTTCAGAAAGTAGTCTCACCTTTTTTCCTAAGTAAACGTATTTGTGGGAATACCTGGAAGCATCTAACCACTGATGTTAGACTATTTTATTAAACATGTACTTCTTAACATTATGACTTTTGATGCATTTTATTATTGTGTATGTATATATAAAAGTAGCTTTCATTCAAATATCCTTTTTGAAGTTGGCCACAGCTGACAAAATAGACCTAAATTATCCTCTCATTAATGATGATATGTGTAATTTACAGTTTCAGTAATGTTTGGGTGTTGGACTTCATGGATAAATGAATGAATGGGTTGTAAAGTAACTTTTATATGTCTTTTAGTCCTGTAAGCCCTCCTGTCATGGATCTCAGAACCATCATGCAAATAGAAGAAAGCAGACAAAAATGTGGAGCTACACCAAAGACAAATTTGGGGTTGGTTACAAAATCATAAAAAAGGAAAGACCATGTTGTGTTATAGTTCTGCCCTAAAGAACTGGAAAGACCTACTGGACCTTTCCTATTATTTTTCTGCATTTGATGTTAAAGTTAGTTGTAAGCTCTTTTCTAGGTAATTTAGCCTCCATAACATTATTTCTTAAATATATGCTGAAGACTCACTTGGGTTGATAGTGTAGCTCTCGTGGAATACAGTATTACATGCCGGAAATTTGCCTCCAAAATGATCTATTTCTGTTACAGGTGTGATGCAGGTGTATTAGGAGGGCTCCCATGTAGCTATTACTTGATCCTTGATAGTATAAACTAATTATATATATTGCCACCGTTGAAACTTGTGGTCATTTTGATCTAGTAATAGTAAAATCCCATCAGATAAACACAGAGCAATATAATTACCGGTAAGGTAACCTTTGCTGAACAGAAATTAATGTCAATTGGTTTAATTTCTAGCAAAATTATTTCTTACGGAATTAAACTTTCTAAGAAGCGGTGAAACTGATTGGTTTAATTTAACTTAATTTCTAGAAAAATGATTGCTCATGGAGTTAAACTGTCTCAGAAGCAACGAAAAATGATTGCAATGACTACCAAAGATAATAATTCAGGAATGAATAGCATGGAAACAGCTTTAAGTGCTCCTTCAAAAACCCCCAAACCAGCGAATGCATGGTATGCTCTAATTTTTATTAAAATAAGCTTTGTACATTAGCTTTTAAGGTAGTTCTTGGCTTTGGGTGTTTGTTTTTCTTTTTCTTTTTTCCTTCCTGTCTTTTCAAATATTTCATTCCCCTCTTTGCTTTCAAGTTAAAAATTGGACCTTGGGAAACACTTTATTTTTTTGTTTGTTTTGAGAAGTGCATCATGGTTTTTGAATTTTTTTCACATGTGTAGATAAAATTTCTTCTTGGTATTTTAATTAATATTTATTGCCAAGGCAGTTTAAGGGAACATTCTTATTTTTTCGTTTTTTATAAAAAATAATGTATATCATAGAGAAGTTTGATAAAAGCAAACAGTTTTCTCACCTTAATTTCTTTGTATAGTCCCTGTATGCATCATGAATATCTTTAAATTTTTATAATCATAGCTTGTCATTGTCACTTTTAAGCAGGGCTGGTTACTTAACATTGTGTTATGTAACTTTTCTCAATTAGAATTTACCCATAATGCAACATTAATAGGAATAATCTCCAAAGAGGTCAGATAGCAATTTTGACATATGAAACATAGGTTGTACTTCTGCTCCCCTCCCATCCTCCCTTTTTTCGGTAACTAATATCATAATAATTGGAAATCAGTTTTAGAAGAAAAGTACATGGATAGTATGAAGGGCAGGAAAGATCAGTAGAACCCTGTCGTTCTCACAAGCATTGAAGGAAGGTATTAGAGACTACTCTTGGTTTGGGGGAATCCCTTCATTACTTCTAATGCCACTTCTTTCTATTTGTAAGAGGGAATATTTTTCCCATTAAAATGTAAATTGTTTTGAAGAGAGTGGCAGCTCAATTTATTTTGATTGCCATCAACAGGACTAGATATCAGACCTACTAGTAAATCTAAAACATGATCACAGAAGAAGAAAAGAAGAGGTGAGAACATCCAAGTGAAAAAGAAAAGAGTAAAACTTGAGGGAATGGATTTAGTAGAATGTTTTTTGTTTGTTTGTTTGTTTTTAAATTTTTGGCTGTTTTGGGTCTTCGTTTCTGTGTGAGGGCTTTCTCCAGTTGCAGCAAGCGGGGGCCACTCTTCATCGCGGTGCGCGGGCCTCTCACTGTCGCGGCCTCTCCCGTCGCGGAGCACAGGCTCCAGACATGCAGGCTCAGTAGTTGTGGCTCACGGGCTTAGTTGCTCTGCGGCATGTGGGATCTTCCCAGACCAGGGCTCGAACCCTTGTCCCCTGCATTGGCAGGCAGATTCTTAACCACTGCGCCACCAGGGGAGCCCAAGTAGAATGTTTTAATTCATTGGTATTTTGTTGTGCACCTTCTACATGCAAGGCACTGTTCTAGTTTCTGATGATAAGGCAATATACAAAACGGATTTAATCACTGCCTCTGTAGGGTTTATGGAGTAGCTGTTACAATATATTTTTTTAATATAAATTTATTTTACTTATTTACTTTTTAAAAATCTTTGGCTCTGTTGGGTCTTCATCGCTGTGCCCGGGCTTTCTCTAGTTGTGGTAAGCGGGGGCTACTCTTTGTTGCGGTGTGTGGGCTTCTCATTGCGGTGGCTTCTCTTGTTGTGGAGCACGGGCTCTAGGTGCATGGGCTTCAGTAGTTGTGGCACGCGGGCTCAGTAGTTGTGGCTCTTGGGCTCTAGAGCACAGGCTCAGTAGTTGTGGTGCACGGGCTTAGTTGCTCCGCGGCATGTGGGATCCTCCTGGACCAGGGCTCGAACCCGTGTCCCCTGCATTGGCAGGCAGATTCTTAACCACTGCGCCACCAGGGAAGTCCCCTGTTACAATATTGAGTTATGTTCTCCCTAAACAAAAGTATGGAAAAGACAAAAAAAAAAGTTCTTTGATTAGCTCTCAAGATGCTAAATGTATCGCAATTTGAGGGAATTAGCTAAGCACACGAGGAAGCTTTGGGCTTAGTAAATACAGTTTTAGCCCTGCCATCAACCAGTTTCCTTATTTAAAAACAAAAAGTAAATGAACAAAAGAAGGAACAAAACAATGATCACTCAAGTTAGGAAATCCAACTACTGGAAAAATAAATACTCTTGGTTTAGCATCTATTTCAAACATAGGAGTTCTTTCCAGCCCCAGTAAAATAATTTTTTAAATCAAAACACATAGTTTAAAAAATGTAATATAGTATGGTAATACTTCAAGGCTTCTTATCATGAAAGATAGCAGTTGCCTGCCCTGCCCCAAACTTTCTCTTTTATGACTGGTTAATTAAGCTTCACAACAGAGTCATATTGTGAGGATGATTTTATTTCCTTTTTTTACACTCTTCTATTTTTTCCCTAGAATAACTAATTCTGTCAGTTTTCCTTAACTGCCTATGTACTCGTCACTAATTTTCCCCCCAAAACTCTCTAAAACATAACCTCTCCATTATGATGAAACATACCAGATAATTTATGACTTTTGTTTTTTATTGGAGGCATCTTCATTAGAACTCTTGAGTTCTCTGGTCTGAGCTAGGCCTTTTCCAGGCCTGCTTAGTATCTGTGATCTTGAGACTTCTCTTAACTGTCATCCTGGGAATTTCTTTTGCTTCCCTCTGGTGTTTGATACCCAGTTTCCTAGATCCCGTTTTTCTATTTCTTGGTTTACTCTTTGTTCTGATGTAGCACAATCTACATCAAAACCAGTGGTTTTCTGATAAAATATAGGACATACATTTTTGGAGCTCTTCTATCTTTGAAAATGTTTTTATTCTCACCATTCTTGACTGATAGATTGGAACAGAATTATGAGTTGGAAATCACTTGTAGAGTTCCTTTTTCTTATTGCTGTTGTGAAGTCTAATGCCATTCCAATTCCTAACTCTTACTATGTTTACCAGTTTCCTCCCTCTCCCCCTCCTCCCTTTTTCTTTTTTTTTTTTTTAAATTAATTAATTTGGCTGCATCGTGTCTTTGTTGTGGCATGCAGGCTCCTCCTTGTGGCGCGTGGGCTCTCTAGCTGTGGCACAGGCTCCAGAGCACGTGGGCTCAGTTGCCCCGGGGCATGTGGAAATCTTAGTTACCCAACCAGGGATCCAACCCACGTCCCCTGCATTGGAAGAAGGACTCTTAAACCACTGGACCACCAGGGAAGTTCCCCTCTTCCCTTTTTCTTTAGTGTTCTGAAATTGCAGAGTGATGTGCCTTGACCTGGGTTCTTTTTTGATAGATTATGCTGGGTACTTGATGAGCTCTCTTAATTGGGAAAAGCATGTCTTTAAGTTCTAGGAACATCTTATATTCTATTTGATACTTTCTTCTGTACTGTTTTCTCTAGAAATCACATTAGTTGGATATGGCTCTTCCTGGATTTCCCTAATTTTCTTACTTTTGCTCTTCTGGTGTTCATATGATTATCTTCCTATTCTAAATACTCTCTGGAACATTTCCCAGACTTTATCTTATAACCCTTCTACTGAATGTTTTAATTTAACTATTAAAATCTTTAATTGCCAAGAGCTCTTTCTTATTTGCCGATAGTGCCCCTTTATTAGTGTCCCGTTCAACATTCAACTGTTAAAGATACCTGTACTCTGTAAACTTTTTCACTCTTGAATATATATCCAACAGAAATATATGTACGGGTGCACCAGGCAAACATGTATCAGAATGTTTGTATCATTCTTATTTGTAAAAGCCAAAAACTGTAAACAACCTAAATGTGTCTAATAGCAGTAAATGGATAAATTATAGTTTATTTGTATAGTAGAGTACTACACAATGATGAAAATGAATTATGACTAAATACAACTGTGTGAATGAATCTCATCAATGTAATATTGAGCAAAAGAAGCCAATCAGAAAAAAAAAAAACTATATGATTCCATTTATAAAAGTTAAAAATAGTCATTGATTTACACTGATGTGTATTCACTCTTTTTTCATGTATTTTTTAAGTTATGTTTTGTTTTATTTGGTGGATTGTTTTAAGTTCTGGTTGGAATCTGTGTGCCTGTTTGGGACAGGTTGACTGATGGGTGCGACTCTAGGGTGACCCAGCGGTACCCTTAGAGGACCCCCCACACCACTGTCTCTGTGTTTTTTCTCCTTGGTCTGTCAGTTTCTCTGAGAAGCCTTTTAATTTTTGTATTTGGTTGCCCAGCCTTCTGGAAGCTGATCAGGGTGAGGCAGTTAGGCCTGGGACTGAGGTTCTCACAATTTGGTCTGGATTCTCACATATCTCATCATTTAGTATATATAGATTTTAAACCCAGCAGTTTAGTTCTACCTGCCTCTATATTACTGGTGAGATTTTCAATCAAATCCCCCTCCTACCAAGGTGAAGGAAGTACAGTCATCTGACCACGTGGAGATAGGGAGGGCATCTGGCATTCTCTGCCACTCCACAAGTAAACCTTGAGCCAGTATTCCTGTTTTCATCTGCATGACTACTTCAGGATTTGATACTTAAGATGTCTCCAACGTAGGAGACTTTACAGGGTTCCAAGCTTCACACTCCTATGCCCACTCCACTTGATGACAGGTTTTCTTTATTTCCACTACATCAAGGTTCATTCGGGCCCTGTTCTATCCTCCAATAGTGTATTGTTACTTTTAGTCTGCCATTGTCTTAATGCCTTATTCTTTTGCCTGTGTGGGTTTATGCCTTTCTGATTATTCTCCTGTTCACTTAACATGGGATTTTAGAGGAAAGGATGAGAGTAATCATTTATCTGAAACTTCAGACTTTGATTTTCAGGTTTAGGAAAAAATTTTCCCTAGTCATTATTAGCAATATGAACTCAGACTCCTACGTTGAAGAGACTGTCTGAATTTCAAAAGAAATATATTATGGCATATTAAGGAGAATTCTAGGAACGTGGGAGGAAGAATGCCATAAAATTTGGCCAAAAATATAATCAGGGTATTTTTCTTTGAAAAGTAATTTGGTGACTGAATTATAAGTGATGTTTGTTATACATTTAGTTGATGAAAATACGACGGGAAAATCTAAATACAAACAAATGAATAATGGATCTTATGTATTTTACGGAACCAAAGAAATTTATCTAACTGACCAATTAATTATAGGTAATTTATTCTGAATTTTTATGAAAGTGAGAGATATCTGAATTGTCATAAAATCAATCATTTATACCCTTTTTATGACTTTATGAGACCAAATTTTTGGTATCTGAAGGATCTTTTAAAGTTCATTTCTGCTAAATTCTTCTGAATTTATGTACTGCTTGAGTTATTAAATAAATAGTGGGCTGAGTTAACTTAGTAGAATATATGTATGTAAGATATATATGTCAATAAATGTACATAATTATACATATGTATTATAAGCATATATGTATATAATTTATGCATATAAATCAATGACAGGGATCAGAAAACATTTGTTAGAACTTTTTTTTTTTTAATATTTCTTTTTCTTTTTCTTTCTTTCTTTGCCTGTGCCAGGTCTTAGTTGTTGTGGCTCACGGGCTGCTTAGTTGTGTCACACGAACTCTTAGTTGTGGCATGCATGCATGTGGGATCTAGTTCCCTGACCAGGGATCAAACCCGGGCTCCCTGCATTGGGAGCATGGAGTCTTAACCACTGTACCACCAGGGAAGTCCCTTGTTAGAACTTTTAAGAACATATTTATGTAAAATGGTTGATGTTTGGTATTCCTGAATTATGTATATTTAGTATAAATGGAAATAGTCATTTTTAGGTTGTTGAATTTTTTCTTGAATTCTTAGAAGGCTGCAGGTTTAGTATATCACTTCATTTTTAATCAGTTACACATAGGTTGTAAATACATGTGGTATATGCTTAAAGAAATAAAATAGTAATAGATTTGTTTTCCTGAGAATATCTCTTGTAAATATTGGTTTATAGAAAGTTGGTAGAACTTAAACTTTGCCCAGCTTTGAAAAAAGTAGAAAATTAATCTGAAATTAGCATTTTAATCTGATTTACAGATTGTATTTATGGGATATATTCATTACTACAGTGATTTATCTTTTTTTAAATACTTCTCAAAGGGACATCTTCATCATCCTGATGAATCATCTGATGCGATTTTATTTATATTTATTTATTTATTAGAAGGTGTCTTTATACAGTTTAATAATGAGGTTAATGTGCCGTTCATTAGCAAATCACACATTAGCCCTTCAAGTTTGCTTCTGGTCGTGGAAGGAATTTTACTTAGTTGGTTCACACATTCACTCACCTTGTGTCGGTGTTAAATATGAAAGATATCTGGTTTTTGCATTACAGTCAAGTTCTAACCAGTTGACTTTTAAATCTAATGTGAAAACACCAAGTGTACATGGGAGTTGGTCACTTTTCATTATCCTTTATTTTACTTGGAGAAATAATACAGCATTTCTCACCAGTCATCTTGAGTGGAAGAATGCACAATCTTTGTGGCCTGGCTTGATGTATGAATGTAAATGCTCCAAATTCCATTTAGAGCTAACCAATAAATTATAAACTAATTTCAATTATTTAACTTTTTAAAGCTAGAAATTTTATTCATTAAAGCAAAGATTTCACAGCTGCTTTAGTTGAGGAACAAAATCTTGAGTAATTTTTTATGTGGCTACAGATGCTTCTTCATTAAGTTTCTCTGGCTGCTAAAATGGAAAAGAGCCAGAACCTTTGAGTTAAGAAAGTAAAATCGTTGGAAATCAGACACTGTTTCAAAGTATGGCATGATCAGTGGAAAGAATAACAGAACTCATTTAAAGAAGTCTGCATAAGACATTTTATAGGTAACCACTATGCATGGTTAATGAACATGTGAGTTTAAGATATCTTGTAAGCATTGTTACCTATATTTATTCTTAAGGAGATGTTATCATAAGTAGCCATTAGAGAAATAAAAATTTTTAGCGTGTATATTATTTACCACATCTAGAAGTTCCCAAATTACCACTAAGATGAATCTGACACCGTGTGGTTCTTACACAGATCATTGTGAAGTTTCTGTATTTAGAGACATGAATTACTTAGAAAAGACATTCAGCGGATTTTTTTTGGCAGAGTATTCACCAGCAGTGTTCCCTAATGACTAATGAGACGCTGTACTTTCCACCGTAGTTTCGTTGTTTGCCAGTAGAAACCTTCAGGTATGTGTGTTTTTTTGGGAGCAGGAAGGAGTTGGTAAGGAAACGGAGAGTGGTTCTTTGTATTTAATTTTTCAGTGTTCTGCATATGCATGTGCTTTGGAGAAAATTCTGTGGTAAAGTCAGGTAAGCTCTTTTTGAAGAAATATCTTTCACGTGAATACTTTAGTAGGTCATGTTTCTGATAAATCTGTAAAGAAAAATTTCCCTTCTATGATTTAAGATTTTACATAGGGTAAATGATTTTTAAATGTGGACACAGTAGTAGAGTATAGTGAGTCTTATAGTGATCTCCTGGGTTCTGGAGTGAGCCTTGCCTGAGCTTGACATTGTGAATCTGTTACCTGGTAGCAGTGTGAATTCAGATTAAGTTATTTCATCTTTCTCTGTCAGATCAGTTCATCTTTTTCTGTCTCCTTGTTCATAAATGGGGCTAAACACAGTACCTATTTCACAGGGGTATTGTGAAGAGTACACTGAGTTAATAAATGAAACAAATTTAGCCTAGCACCTTCAGTATTGTTTAATCAAATGTATAAATGTTAACCATTGTTATATACTAAATAAATTGTAACTTAATCTGTAGTATGTTCACATGATTAACTGATTTCTTTAACATGTATTAAGTTATTGGTTAGTTTTTTCCCTTAGAAAAATTTTATGTGAGGCAGTTTGTATTGATTTAATTATTGAGTAGATAAAAATTTGGTAAGTCTTTAGCTGATTTTGTTATGAATAGATGCTTAGCTCATATGCTAAAAATACAGTGTGAATCACCATTATTTTCCTCCCATCTGTGTCATCTTTGGCACTTTACAAGTATTGTTTTCATTTCTTACTGAAGCCAGTGATAGACTAGATGGCCAAGCATGAGTTTTGTGATCACTAAGAACTGGGTTTGGATCCCAGTTCTGCCTTATCTCTGGTGATCTTAGGATCATTCAGATCCCTCAACTTTGGTTGTACTCTTCTTTTAAACTTAGGTAGTAATGAAAATACTTATCTTTAAGGATTGTTATTGTAAGGGTTAAATGAGATGATGCACGTAAAAGTGTTTTGGTGGTTAGGTCAGAATCGGGTACAGATGAGTTATTCAGACAAGATACAGGATTTTAGAAGGCCTTGCTAATTTTTTATGGGGAACCCCAAATAGTTTATGAATTTAATCTGGGTTTGGATTTTATGGTTTCTTCAAAGTATGAATTTAACTTTTGGGGGAATTAACTGGTTAGCATTTGTGTTCACTTTGTTTTCATTTTTTTTTTTTTTTTTTTTATCTTTATTGGAGTATAATTGCTTTACAATAGAGTTAGTTTCTGCTTTACAACAAAGTGAATCAATTATACATATGTTCCCATATCTCTTCCCTCTTGCGTCTCCCTCCCTTCCACCCTCCCCATCCCACCCATCCAGGTGATCACAAAGCACAGAGCTGATCTCCCTGTGCTATGCGGCTGCTTCCCACTAGCTATCTATTTTACGTTTGGTAGTGTACATATGTCCATGCCACTCTCTCACTTTATCACTGCTTACCCCTCCCCCTCCCCATATCCTCAAGTCCATTCTCTAGTAGGTCTGTGTCTTTATTATTCCCGTCTTGCCCCTAGTTTCTTCGCGACATTTCTTTTTTTCTTAGATTCCATATATATGTGTTAGCATACGGTATTTGTCTTTCTCTCTCTGACTTACTTCACTCTGTATGACAGACTCTAGGTCCATCCACCTCACTACAAATAACTCCATTTCGTTTCTTTTCATGGCTGAGTAATAGTCCATTGTATATATGTGCCACATCTTCTTTATCCATTCATCCGATGATGGACACTTAGGTTGTTTCCACGTCCTGGCTATTGTAAATAGAGCTGCAATGAACATTTTGGTACATGACTCTTTTTGAATTATGGTTTTCTCAGGGTATATGCCCAGTAGTGGGATTGCTGGGTCATATGGTAGTTCTATTTGTAGTTTTT
>RJWK010038317.1:0-20863 GCA_004363435.1 Platanista minor
GCGCACGCGCAGCAGCGCAGCCGCCCTTATTAAGTCCGCGATGGCTCCTCGCGCGCCCCACCGGCCGCCTGCCGAAGGCGCCGCCCGCCCCGCGCGCCCCGGGGCCCCCGGGACCAGCCTCGGGCGGCTCCCCGAGCCGGACTACCCCTAAAGTGGAAGGGCGGTGGCCGGACGCGCGCGTGCGGGCCCGCAGCGGCGACCGGAAAGAGCGGACGGGTCGCGAGGAGGCGAGCCAGGCCGCGGAGGAAGAGGAGGGCCGCGGCGAGCCGAGGTTTGCCGAAGGCGGCGTTCCGGAGCGCGCGAGGGTGGGAGAGGAGGGGCGCGGCGGAAAGTGCCGAGGGTTTCCGAAGGCCGCAGCGGCCGAGTTGCCCGGATGTAGTTGGTGGAGCGGCAGCGGCGGCACCAGCGGCGGCGGCGGCAGGAGGAGGAGGAGGAGGACCCGGCGGCGGCGGCGGCGGCGGCTGGGGGAGGAGGGGAGGCGGCGGCGGAGCGGGAGGAGGCGAAGGCGGAGGAGGCAGTCACTGCGCGCGGGGCCGAGCCGGACGCGTCTTGGTGCCCCCTCTCCCGGTTCGCCGCTGCCCGGCCTGAGCCGAGCCGAGCTGAGCGTGAGCGTGGTGCGGACGGAGGGGATGGCCCGGGAGCGCCGGCGCCAGTGACGGGGAGGTGCTGAGCGTCGCCGAGGGCGCGCCGGGCCCTGCGCTGCCCGCCGCCTGCGCGCCCGCCCGCCGCCCGGCTCCGCGGCCGCTCCCCGTCCCCGACACACGCTCACAGGCCGGGCATTGATGGTAATGTATGCGAGGAAACAGCAGAGACTCAGTGATGGGTAAATCGTCTTTTCGTTTCGGGGCAGCGGGGCGGGCGGCGGGGGGGGCGGCTGCTCCTTATCTGGGCCGGCCGCGCCGCCATTTTTGTTGTTAACCCTGATCCGGAGCAGCCGGGAGGGGGAGCGGCCGCGCGGGCGGGCGGGCGGGCGGCGGGCGCGAGTGTGCGTGTGCGCGCGGGCGGGCTCCGGGGGCTCCGCGGGGGGGGCGCCGGGGCCCCCGGCCTCAGGCCGCCTCTTTTCCTGTTTTCCAGCTGTCACGACCGGCGGGGGGACGCGCAGCCTTACCAGGTATCCGCGGGCCAGGCGCGGGCCGGAGGGGCCGGCGGGGCGGCGGGGCCGGCGGGGAGGGAGGAGCCGCTACTCGAGCGCAGGCTTCGCGAGCCGCTGCAGGCCCTTCGGGGCCACGGCTTCGCGGCGCCCGAAGCCTGCGCTCGGCCCCTGCGGCGCTCGCCGGCGAGGTGTGGGCGCTCAACTTGACAGGTGACTGGAGAAAGCGCAGCTCCGGGTGTTGAGCGGAGCCCTTCTCGGCCGGGCGGGGACGGACTCGGGCCTCTGGGCGGGAGGGACTCGGTGGGGCGAAGCGCGGGGGCCTCTGGAACCACGCTCCTTTGTAGCGGGGCGACGAGAAGTTGCGGGAAGGGTGTCCAGAGTAGACGCGAGGCCGGAGCGAGGCTGCCTATGGGTTTGCGACTCCTGGGCGCGCGGTGGAGCGCTCTCCCTTCGCAGTTTGTTTTCGGGGCGGCTAAGTGCATTGCTAGTGGAAGATGGCGCTTTTGTTCCTCTGCCGGAGTTGAGGTCTTTGGGTGCTGGGGCAGCCGCTCTAAGGAAGGAAGGTGCTTCTAGTGTATGCCTGCGGCGGCTGCACGTAAACCTGTAATTTAAAAAAACAACAAAAAAAAGTCGTCCTGCTAGAAGTGTCCCCCCTGGTTCCGGCGGTGGGGCGGGTCTCAGACATGGTTGGCAGCGCTCAGATGACACTAGAAGGAAATACTTTCTGCGTCTGATCCCTTACCGGGTAGGAGAGCAGGTTTCTAAGCTGACGGTTGTGTTACTGGCCAGCATGATTTGTTAAAAGCCCAAGTTAAAAACCCTAGGCCCCCTGATGTGCAAAACAGTGTTCATTAGTTTGCATAAGTCAGAGGTCAAACCTTGTTGAGCCGGGCCCTCCAAAGCATAATTGATGATGCGCTTTGAAAGACTGCCATGTCGTGGTTGTCTCAGCTACGTTATTGCGAGGGAGTTCCATTAAGTTCCGCCGTGATAGGTCAGAAATATCAGCCAGCGTTTCTTTCTGTCTCTTAAAATTATTTCCCACACCTGCAAGAGCAGTGAAGTCAGGTCTCAGATGCTTTACATGCGTGAATCCAAGAATTGGAGAAAGTGATGCTTTTGTTTTGTTGGATTGCAGAAACCTGTGCATGCTTGCTTATATTTTGTGTCTCGCGTGGTAGTTGCAGAGCAAAAGCGGGATGGCGGTAGTGCTCTCCTTTAGATTGAACTTTCTAATTCCCAGAAAAACTTATTGAGGAAGTTAATTTACCAAAGTGTCTGATTTCTTGTGTTTACAAGATAATTAGTGGAGTGGATTTTTTTTTTGAACGTGGTATTTTCATTTGTATGAGGAGCCTTGCAGTAACTCTTAGGCATTTAGGTCTTGTCTGAATAACTGAAAGACACAATTGGAAAAGGAAATTTTAATTTTCTCGATACAAATTCATAAAGCGGAATGAAGTTAATATGCCAAGTTTTACAATAGAACTAAACCAGAAAGTTGAGTTCAATGTTTTAATTCTTTTATTTTTGGGGGGGTGATGTTTTACAGGCACTTAAGTATTCATCGAAGAGTCACCCCAGTAGCGGTGATCACAGACATGAAAAAATGCGAGACGCCGCAGATCCTTCACCACCAAATAAAATGTTGCGGAGATCGGATAGTCCTGAAAACAAATATAGTGACAGCACAGGTCACAGTAAGGCCAAAAATGTGCATATTCACAGAGTTAGAGAGAGGGATGGTGGTGAGTAGCTTTTTTGTTGAAACTTTGACATGTTTGTTTTTCATGACAATTCTGTATAAAACAAAAGGTGTCAGTCATGTTTCCAGTTTGCAGACATTACTGTATGGTTATGTCATCAGAATATTTTTATTAATTTATTTGATTCCCTAGCAAGTGATGTAGAGATAACAGATGCTGACCTGAACATCCAAAACTGGACTCCAGTAGTTGATAATTAGAGAATGCATTTATGAATGTAGCCTACCAGTACTTTATTAATGGTGAGGGAAATGCAGGACGTTTTCCCAAGAAAGGAACTTTCACCTCTTCAAGTAAATATTTCAGTTTATTTGGCTTGGTTTATTTTGAGATCCTTGTTTCTGCTTGAATTTTTTTTTTTTTTTTTTAAGGAGTTCAGCCGTGTCTCCTAATGGTAAAGTACAAATTTAAAAATTTAGTAGGTATTTTGAGACAGTTCACAGGTCAAAAAAATCATTTGTGATTCAGAAATTTTTTTTAAGTTTTTGCTGTGAACATTTAAATGAGATTTTTCCTGTTCCCTAGGATCTTATTAAAGTAACTTCTATATTTATTCACATATTCACCTTGTTAAAAGTGAACCTCAGTGGTGTTACCCTTTAGCTGTTCCTTTGCCTCAAGTTCTTTGTGGTAGGTGGAAGGCTGAGAAAAAAAGTTAAATTCTTAACTATTTTCAGATTTAATGTGGCCAAAATTTACCGACGTAATCAGATTTGATGTCTAAAGGATGCATTGAGGGATAAACCAATTTCTCTGAGGCAATTAATCTCTATTTTTCCCTGCTATAAGATCTTAAATTGCTTAATAGATAACGTGTTTGAAATAAATATACCCTATTGATTGTGCTTTTATAAACTTCTAAGGAAACTCAGTAGAGTCTCACATGGCTTACTGTCTGATTTTCAACTAGCTTCTCAATATTTTGCTTACTTCAAAAAAAAAAAAAAAATCCTGCATCTTCTGGTCCTCTTTTTTGTCTCCTAGGGTAGAAGTCAGCTATACTCAGTGTGATGAGATATTGAGAAACATTGGTCTCCTTTGTATACAATTACTGGGTTGAGGAAATTAATAATCAGAAGATTGCATTGAGATGGAATATTTGGATGGTTATTGAACGGGAGGGAAATATAGTTCTCCATTAAATATAGTGTAGCTTTGTGCTACTTACACAGATAACATATATTTGTTTGTAACAGCAGGTGGGTTTGGTTATTTAGTGTTACAAGTTCTTGGACAGAGTTACTTAAACTATTAACGTTTTTAATTTTGTGGGTAAATTTTCATAGTGTATGTGTAGTCAAGATGATTCTTTTACCAGCCACTCTTCTGTAGTGGATTTCATTTCAAATGTCAGCTCTTAGAAGGCAGTACTGTTTGCACTGTATTTTGCTTTATCTTTAAAATTTTGGTGACTGTGACTAAATAGGATGTGGCACTTCATCTCCTTATGGATAAGTATCCCAGGTTCTCTTTTAGTGATTATGATCTGGTTAATCTATCATGTATCCCCAAGTCCAGGAAGGAGGTCATTTTAAGTACACTAGGAAACTTCTGTAAATGCTTTCATACATTTACGGTGAACCATGCCTGGTAAATTCTTTTGCAGGTGAGATAATCCCAAGAACATTTTGTTGCTCATTCATTCAGCAAACGTTGGGCATCTGCTGTGTGTCAGCAGTTGTGTGGTATTCCTGGAAGTAATGCTAAGATGTGATCCTGGCCTTGAAGCTGTTCTTAAAGGTGCTGACTCTAGAGAGCTGGTGGTGGTGGTCTAGCTGCTTGCTTTTTCTGTACTTTTTCTTTCTTCATTTTGATTTTAGTTTTCCTTCCTGTGTGTAGTCCAGATATCTCGTTTGCTTTTAGTTTCCTTTTTATTTGCATCTGCTTGCTGATGGTTCTTTAGCTCCATTTGTAAAGAAACTTATTTTTCTGATCTAGTCACTTGCTCAGTTAAACCCCATTTTCTGATTTGCTTTTTTAGCTGTTTGGTTTTTCTTTCTCTGGAGCCTTTTAACTAATACTTCATCCCTGACTGTATTGTCTCTCATATACCTGGCTACTATATTACTTTACACTAGGTAGGAATAATAATGAATACCATAAAATCAGATCTACATTCTTGAGCTCAGAGTGCATCTTTGATGTTAATTCCGTGTTTTAAAGATGTGAAGTGGTGATTCTTCCCTCGGTTAATACTGATCTATTTAGTCATTATACTTTGACTCCAGGTGTGTTTTTTTTTTTTTCCTTGCTAATGAGAGTTTGAAACAGATTTTAAAGGGAATATGTAATTTTATTACAGGCATTTTTATTCCCTGAGATTTTTATGAATTCAGGGCTTCCCTGGTGGCGCAGTGGTTGAGAGTCCGCCTGCCGATGCAGGGGATGTGAGTTCGTGCCCCGGTCCAGGAAGATCCCACGTGCCGCGGAGCTGCTGGGCCCTTGAGCCATGGCCGCTGAGCCTGCACGTCCGGAGCCTGTGCTCCGCAGTGAGAGAGGCCACAACAGTGAGAGCCCCGCGTACCGCAAAAAAAAAAAGAATTCAAATATATTTAGATAAATGTCTACATAACAGTCAAAACCATTATCCAAAGTGAAATGCAAGTGAGTTGGATTGTCTGTGCACTCAGCATTTGTAAGTAACAACTTAATGTAAGAATAGGTTACTATTATTTATTGAATTAATTTCAAATTGATTTTTATTTTAGAATTTAAAAAAATCTAATAATTTTAATAAGTACCTAATTTAAGGATGTGTCTACCTGCGCCGCCCCCCCCCCCCCCAAATGGGGCTTTACTGGCACCTGTCCACATCACAGCATATTTTTTTCAGTAATTTACTAGATTTCTTCCATGGCACCTTGGATTTCCTTGAAAAGTGCCAATTCAGAGTAATATATAAAATGATTTTAAGGTATATCATAAGTCAGAAAGCAGGGATTGAGGAGGATCGTCACTCTTAGAAATCAGCTAAAAAGGATTTATTCCAGCTTAGTACGTGCAGTTAAAAAAAGAATTAGAGGTTTTTATTCCATAGGATTTATGAAAGGGAATTTAGATTACTTGTCGCAATTAAGGGAAATTATGTGACATTATAACTTACCTAGAAGGTTGTTTTAACTTGGTGGAGTAAGTTATTTTTATGTATTCCCTGATCTATCTGCAAAATATCTTTTGTTTAAAAATAACCAAAAAGAAGAATCTTAAGGTACGCTGGATTTGTTTTTATAGCTTAGACATGTTTTTAAAGGTGCAGCTTTACATCCCCCCACCTCAGAAGTATGACAGTACAATACTGGTTGAACTTGTACTTCTATGGAATTTTAAAACTCTTTCCATTTCGTTAAAGTATGTTTTTCTTTAGCGAAACTAGTTCTGAGGATAATTTTACCAAGTAACTTTAAGAATGTTGATAGTACAAATGAGTTTAGGAATGAAGGATATCTTTACAAGGATTCTGTAAAGCTGTTCCACAAAACTTCATCCTCTTGGGGGTTGTCCTATTTTTCTCATCATTCTTCTAAGAATTAACTGTCAGAAACATACTTGTTAGAAACATCTTTTTGGGGGAGATAGCTCAATTGGTTAATTGAAAAATATTCTTTATTGGTTCCCTGATTTGTGGGACTTACAGTGATTTTGCATAGCTTTTTAGTTAGCATTCAAATACCTTTGAGTACAAAGGAAAAATTGCCCTTAGTGATTACATTTCTAAAGATTTTAAAGTTTTTAGCTGCATAATGAAAGCTTTTATTTATTTTTTGTCATCTAGCTGTATCTGGAGAAATTTGGAAATGTATTTAATACAACTGTCAAACGACAGTTACTGTAACATATGAAGGAATTGTTCAGTAGGGATTATTTGGGGATATTTGGTGTTTTTATAGTTTTTAAAGTATAATTTAGTAATGTTTTAGTATTTTCACATTAAATAGTAGACTGATAATTGCACGGTATGGTCTTACGGTTATTCATATGACTTTACATTTGGAATAAAATGAAATATGCTGTGCATTTGTACTGTTAGAAAGTACTATAAAAACAGTCTCGTTTGACCCTCGTTGACCTTGGCAGGTAGATGGTGTAGGGAGTATCCCTGTATGAACAGTTTATAGATGAGGGAAGATTTACTTTTATGAAAGGAACCCATAGTGACAGATTAGTCTAGAAGTCAGTCCTCCTTACTCTGGTAACTTGTGTACACTGTTGGAGGTGAAACATTCAGGTATATTTGAACTTTATTTGGTGGGTGTTTACTATGTTACAAATCAGTATAAAGATGACTTTACTTGTATCTTAATGCTCCAGATACATCTTAACGAATTATATAGTAGGGTATTAACATCAGGGCATTGACAGTGGTAGTGTGTGTGTGTGTGTGTGTGTGTGTGAGAGAGAGAGAGAGAGAGAGAGAGAGTGTGTGTGTTCTAGACCAGATGGTCATGTTAGTGTACTTTAAAAAATAAGTTTCAATGGGAAAGCTTGCCAATTTTACTAGGAAGAAGCCATTTTTCTCAAGTTAAGCCCTTGTATACAGAGGATTGTTTTCAAAGCAACTTGGAAATTTCATACAGAATCTAAAATTTACTGATACTTGAATTAAGTGTTTTTCTGTCTAGTGAAAATAGATAAGTATTACCTGTTTTTATTGGTCCAGTGTATATATAGTAAGGTAATAAACTAGGCAGATAGGTTTGCATTGGGTTTCCATAGGTCAGTTAAAAAAGACCACAGGAAGTAGGTATTCCATTTCAAGAGGAACAGAGTAAGGTTGCTGGGTAAACAGTTTTAATATTTCAACTCTTCAGTATTCCTTAATTTTAGAAAATACATGCTCTAAACATTTGTGCATGTGTTTGAATAGATACCATGTCATTTGTCTTGTAGTCGTCACATTTTAACCTGTTTGTTATTCTTAAAAAGGTGGTTATTATGTATTTATGATATAATGGATTTCAATTTCACAATCAAAAATACTTTGGAATGGTTTACTTTGATCTTTTAAGGCAGTCTCAGTTGAACTGTTTTAGTTGTGCAAGATGTATTTAAAGTTTTTGGTGTAACATACTTAGGATTTCTGGTCCATGATTCACAGAAAATTTATATATTCTAGGTTGTCTTCCTGTTGAGGCTCTTTGTCTTATTCTGTTGTGCAGAATGGTTTTGATTTATTTAGTGAACCATTTTGTTTTGATGCTGGAAAGAGTGGAGCTAGCAATGAGCTGGGGTATCTTGGTAGAGATTCTGTACCTGGGACCACATCTGTACCTGGACTCTGCTTCTGTGACCCTGTGCTAAGAACTGGAGATATTGTTCGTCAGTCATTTCTAAACCAGTTATTTAGAGCTTGAATATATATCCTATGAAGACTCTCCTTTTTATGATTTATGTGATGCTTCATAATCTTGAAAGCCCTTTTACATTGTTTTTCACCTGGTCCCATAACCCATTGAATTAGGCTGATCAGGATTATTACTGCTTTACTGATGAACATATAATCCAATTATTTAGCCTACTGTTGTTGAAAGTAGAAAGCAAGTCTTTTTGCTACCCATAAAACCTTATTTCTACCTTAAAGTTGTACTGCAGCTGTAACCACTTAGTACAGATCTTCCTGGACTTAACAGTGGGGTTACATCTCAATAAACCCATCAAAAGTTGAAAATATCATAAGTTGGAAATGCATTTATACATGTAACCTACCTTAAATGTGCTCAGAACACTTACATGAGCAAAATCATTTTGGGTAAAATCATCTAGCACAAAGCCTGCTTTATGGTAAAGTGTTGAATGTCACGTGTAACTTACTGATTGCTGTACTGGGAGTGAAAAGTAGAATGGCTGTGAGTGTAGGGGTGGTTCGCCTTTTAGTCACGTGGCTGACTGGGAGCTCCGATCCTGAGGGCGTATCCTACCGCATATCGCTCGCCTGGGGGAAGAGCAGAATTCAAAATTACAAGTATGGGTCCCACTGCCTGCCTGTTGGCTTCCACACCATTGTAAGGTCAACAAATCCTAAGTCGAACCATGGTAAGTCTGGGACCATCTGTACTTAAAATAAAACTGTGGTTCCCTCCTCCTCCTACCTGGACTCTGCAGGAGCCTCTTGAATGGTGTCCCACATCTTTTATGCTTCACACAGCACGTAGAGTAGTCCAGTTAAAATGACAGCTTACATCACTGTCATGCTCGAGACACTCGCTTGGCTGTGTTACTTACCAAGGCCTGTAATAGGCCTTCTGTAGTCTGGTGTCTGGGTACTTCTTTGGCCTCTTCCCCTTGTTTGTGCTGCTCTGTCCATACTGGCCCGGCAGCAGGTTTGTTCTTGTCTCAAGAGATCTGCACATTATGCTCCTTGTTTTTGGGATGTTCATCTTCTGTATGTCCCCCTGGTGCCGTCTCTCCAGTAGGGTGTCCGCTGAAATGCCACCCTCTCCCAGAGGCCTTACCTGCCGTTCCAGTCACTCAGACAGCCGTCCTATCATCGCCTGTCCTTCCCACTGCTTTGTTCCTTCTTTGTACTTAGGTGACCTGATGTTACCGCCTTCTTTCATTGTGTTACAGCACGTGTTCCTGGAAGTTACCGTGCTGTGCAGGGTGCATCCCAGGGTTTATGGGGGGGACGTGGGTGGGGCACAGGAGTCCAAGAACACGGTTGGTGGCATGTTAGGAAGAGGGGGAGCCTTGCGAAGATCTTGCACAACTTTGTTAAACGGTCAAGGAGTACACTAACGCAGTAGATGTGGCATCTTACCTTGACGAAGACCTGAAGTTAGCAGCTTGTGGAAGGGTTACAGTTTGTGAGTTACTGTGAAGTGATGGAAGGAGGGTTATCTGAAATAACCCTTTGAAAATTGTCACCGACTGGATGGATGTAACCCGTAACTTGGATGCTGAGCTGGGGTAGCTGGCAGGTATTAGAGGCGTATGTGTCTGTGCCGTGAATCCCCGTGTAGCTTGGTCCAGCTGGGTGCAGCTCGTGTTTCTCCCGGGTGAAATTGCTTGTAGGTAAGTGGGGAAATGTGTGTCGTGCTCAGGTAGTTTCCTGATAAATCAATAGTGCTCAAACAAATTTGCATTTTTCGAAAAAAAGCGTTATAGCAGGACTGACAGTTTTGCTTGTCCTCTGGAATA
The DNA here is from genome assembly GCA_004363435.1 of Platanista minor. Lineage (NCBI taxonomy): Eukaryota > Metazoa > Chordata > Mammalia > Artiodactyla > Platanistidae > Platanista > Platanista minor. The sequence continues at coordinate 9,994 of RJWK010038317.1, forward strand.
TACTCCACCAGAACAGGGAGTAAATTTGTTGATGATTTTATCCCCTTGTATCCCTGTTGCCTAGAACAGTGCCTAACACCTTGGCAGGTTTTAGTAAATGGGTAGATGAAAGACTATTGGGATTGTCAAGATTGAAAGGGAAATGAAATTGTGGTTTTCTGGAATAGTGTTTCTCAAACGTGCGTGTGTATGCTGAACATCTGGGGATCTTGCTAAAATGCGTTTTCTAGTTCAGTTCTGGGGTAGGGCCCAAGGGTCTGCCTTTTTAACAAGACCCCAGATGTTGCCACGTTGCTGGCTGCACGTGAGTGACAAGGTCTTAGAGCAGCACTGCCCAGGAGAAACAAAGTGAGCCACACAGGCGAGTTTTCTAGTAGCGCCGTTGAGGTAGAAGTGAGCTTTAGGGTATTTGATAAGACCTAACGCATCCACAATGGTCTCATTTCAGCATATGCACTGGGTGTTTTAAAACTATGAAGATTTTCTTTCTTATAATCCTTTTTTTTTTTTTTTTTTTTTTGCGGTACGCAGGCCTCTCACTGTTGAGGCCTCTCCCGTTGCGGAGCACAGGCTCCGGACTCGCAGGCTCAGCGGCCATGGCTCACGGGCCCAGCCGCTCCGCGGCATGTGGGATCTTCCCGGACTGGGGCACAAACGCACGTCCCCTGCATCGGCAGGCGGACTCTCAACCACTGCGCCACCGGGGAAGCCCTCTTATAATCCTTTTTTGTGCAAAGTCTTTGAAATCTGGTATTTTACACTTAATAGCATATTTCAGTTGGGACTGGCCACATTTCCTGTGCCTACTTGCCACATGTGTTAGTGGCTACTGAATTGGACAGCACAGTTCTGGAGAATATGATCACCCTGATGACCTATTTAGCTTAACACGTTTTCCTATTTTTCTAAAGAAATTTTTTACCTGCTTAATTTCTGAAACAGCATCTTTATGCCAGGCAGGGTTGGAGTTAACGGGCCCTTGAACTGTATAGTGCTGCTTGTACTACAATTTTTCTGTTAGTTTGAATTTATTATAGAAAAACTAGAAAATGCAGAGAAAGGGGAAAATGAAATCGCCTCAGATCCTGTCGGTAGTTTTCATAGGACTCATTATTGTGCCATAACATATGAGAAGGATCTTATACGTAGCCTTTGCAGTTTTTATTAAAAATGGTTTCATATTATGGGGTTATTTGGCTTGTCTTTAGCATATTTTCACAGTGGATTCAGTAGACACTTGGTGTTGGCAGTATCAATCTGAGAGAACTGACCAGGCATACTTTTAGTTCTCAGAGAATGTGAATACTTAGTTCTTACCCTTAACCAATGGTTGGAGCCATCTTTCAGTTAGATTTGTGTTGTAATCCAGTCGCTGATAACGTGTAGCTGGATGCTGACTTCAGGCATGTCACTCGCTCTGTGTTTTTGTGTCCACTCCCTAGGATTGCTGTGGGGTTGAATGAAAATTACAAACCTTGGAACACTTGGGAAGCCTCTAGCCAAGTGCTCAGACTGTGACATAGTACATTATTTATTCTTATTCCTGTGACTGAGGAGGAGTTGGTGTCAGAGCAGCAGCCCCAGTCTCAAGCTACTGCTTCTTTCTTCCTTCCTTAGGAAGGACCATCCTGGGTATTTCACTTGCCAGGTGAGGAGTGTGATCAGTGAGAGTTAACGTGAAGGGGCTGCAGGGCCATGCTAGCTTGTGACCTGCTGATATCCAGAGCTCTGCAGTTGAGAGATTTTTAGGATCGATGGAAGGGTAAACCAAAACACACATTTAGGGTTATTACCCCAAATTTGGCTGTCTATTCAAGTCACCTAGGAAGCTTTTAGAGCTACAAGTACCTGACTCCATCTGAATTATCATCAATCAGAGCAAAGGGGGGCAGGTGGGGAGGGGAGACTAGAAAACTGAATTTTTAAATAAACACTGGTTTACCACAGCCAACATTGTCCTCAATGGTGAAAAACTGAAAGCATTTTGACTAAGATCAGGAACAAGACAAGATTGCCCACTCTCACCACTCTTATTCAACATAGTCTTGGAAGTTTTAGCCACAGCAATCAGAGAAGAAAAGGAAATAAAAGGAATCCAAATCGGAAAAGAAGAAGTAAAGCTGTCACTGTTTGCAGATGACATGATACTATACATAGAGAATGCTAAAGATGCTACCAGAAAACTACTAGAGCTAATCAACGAATTTGGTAAAGTAGCAGGATACAAAATTAATGCACAGAAATCTCTGGCATTCCTATACACTAATGATGAAAAATCTGAAAGTGAAATCAAGAAAACACTCCCATTTACCATTGCAACAAAAAGAATAAAATATCTAGGAATAAACCTACCTAAAGAGACAAAAGACCTGTATGCAAAGAATTATAAGACATTGATGAAAGAAATTAAAGGTGATACTAATAGATGGAGAGATATACCATGTTCTTGGATTGGAAGAATCAACATTGTGAAAATGACTCTACTACCCAGAGCAATCTACAGATTCAATGCAATCCCTATCAAACTACCATTGGCATTTTTCACAGAACTAGAACAAAAAATTTCACAATTTGTATGGAAACACAAAAGACCCCTAATAGCCAAAGCAATCTTGAGAATGAAAAACGGAGCTGGAGGAATCAGGCTCCCTGACTTCAGACTATTAACAAAGCTACAGTAATCAAGACAGTCTGGTATTGGCACAAAAACAGAAATATAGATCAATGGAACAGGATAGAAAGCCCAGAGATAAGCCCACACATATATGGTCACCTTATCTTTGGTAAAGGAGGCAGGAGTGTACAGTGGAGAAAGGACAGCCTCTTCAATAAGTGGTGCTGGGAAAGCTGGACAGGTACATGTAAAAGTATGAGGCTAGAACCCTCCCTAACACCATACACAAAAATAAGCTCAAAATGGATTAAAGACCTAAATGTAAGGCCAGAAACTATCAAACTCTTAGAGGAAAACATAGGCAGAACACTCTATGACATAAATCGCAGCAAGATTCTTTTTGACCCATCTCCTAGAGAAATGGAAATAAAAATAAACGAATGGGACCTAATGAAACTTCAAAGCTTTTGCACAGCAAAGGAAACCATAAACAAGACCAAAAGACAACCCTCAGAATGGGAGAAAATATTTACAAATGAAGCAACTGACAAAGGATTAATCTCCAGAATTTGCAAGCATTTCATGCAGCTCAGTAACAAAAAAACAGACAACCCAATCCAAAAATGGGCAGAAGACCTAAATAGACATTTCTCCAAAGAAGAGATACAGACTGCCAACAAACACATGAAAGAATGCTCAGCATCATTAATCATTAGATAAATGCAAATCAAAACTACAATGAGATATCTCACACCAGTCAGAATGGCCATCATCAAAAAATCTAGAAACAGTAAATGCTGGAGAGGGTGTGGAGAAAAGGGAACACTCTTGCACTGCTGGTGGGAATGTGAATTGGTACAGCCACTATGGAGAACAGTATGGAGGTTCCTTAAACAACTACAAATAGAACTACTATATGACCCAGCAATCCCACTACTGGGCATATACCCTGAGAAAACCATAATTCAAAAAGAGTCATGTACCAAAATGTTCATTGCAGCTCTATTTACAATAGCCAGGATATGGAAACACCTAAGTGTCCATCATCGGATGACTGGATAAAGAAGATGTAAACACTGGTTTACCACAGCCAACATCGTCCTCAATGGTGAAAAACTGAAAGCATTTCCACTAAGATCAGGAAAAAGACAAGGTTGTTCCTGACAAGGTTGTTCCTCAGCCATGAAAAGAAACGAAATGGAGTTATTTGTAGTGAGGTGGATGGACCTAGAGTCTGTCATACAGAGTAAAGTAAGTCAGAAAGAGAAAGACATACCGTATGCTAACATATATGGAATCTAAGAAAAAAATGCAATGTCGTGAAGAACCTAAGGGCAAGACGGGAATAAAGACACAGACCTACTAGAGAATGGCCTTGAGGATATGTGGAGGGAGAAGGGTAAGCAGGGACAAAGTGAAAGAGTGGCATGGACGTATATACACTAACAAACGTAAGATAGCTAGCTAGTGGGAAGCAGCCGCATAGCACAGGGAGATGAGCTCGGTGCTTTGTGATCGCCTGGATGGGTGGGATAGGGAGGGTGGGAGGGAGGGAGACGCAAGAGGGAGGAGATATGGGAACATATGTAAATGTATAATTGATTCACTTTGTTATAAAGCAGAAACTAATACCATTGTAAAACAATTATACTCCAATAAAGGTGTAAAAAAAAATAAAAATGTAGTGAATTAGGAAAAAAAACCCCACTGTTTTAATTTAGATACATGCAGACTGTAGACCTAGGGAGAGTACGCACAAGAGGAGGAACGCTGAGATGGACATGAAGGAGTGTGAATTTTCTCGTTAGGAGTCTGGAAGTTAGAGTGGTTGTTTGCCAGATCATACTGTGTGCTTTCTTGAGTTTCAGAGAACTTTCTTCTCTGTCACCTTCTTTTCTGATGCACAGATAATAGTATAATTTGTATACCGTTACACATTAAATAGCTCAGTTAGCATCCTGTGGCATCTAATATAATAGCCATTGCTCCGGAGCAGAACAAATGCTGGGAAGTAGAGGGGTTTTTAACCAGTATTATTAGCAGCTGGCCAGGCCGGCAGGGTATGTTTGGGTCGTATCTGAGCCTGCTGCTCTTACTTAGATCAAGTGTTTCTGGCACACACACCCCCATTCCCGTGCAGTCAGGCTTTCCTGGGACAGCCCAGTGCTAAGCTTTATCTGGTTTTTGTTTCTTCGGAACCCAGAGCCTTGACGCGAGTTGGCGTGCTCTGGCTGACCTCAGGTGCTAGCAGACAGTCTTCCTGCAGTTGGCCCTGAGGAGTAGGGCGGCTGTCAAACGACGTGGGGTTCGGGTGCCAGCCAGGCCCCTCCCCCGTAGCCGTCCTGTGTATGACTTTACAGTCGAGCGTCCTTACCCGCAGTTCTGCGCTTCAGATTCAACTAACTTCAGCTCGTGTAGTGCTGTGAAATGTGTATATTGGGGAAGAAATCTGCCTGTAAGTGGACCAGTGCATTTCAAGCCTGTGTTGGTCAAGGGTCAACTATAATTGCATTTTGAAGGAAACTTAGGATGAGCGTGTTTGATGTATTTAGATAGTGCTAGTCTTTTGGTTCAATTTCTGATTACTTCTGAATTGTATGATGGTGTGCCCGAGGAGCATGGCATTGTATTGGCATTTTGAAGGGTTTTGACCTGTACTGTACCCATAGAACTAGTCTTTTGTGGTAGCCAAAAAGCAGTACGAGTAAAAGATGTTGTTTTGGAGTATTTTGGTTTAGATGAGAAGATCATGGTAAATATTTCTGCATTAATAATGCATTTGTGAAGAATAAGTTTCCAGACTCTTCCAACTTCATAAAAGTATGTGCTGGTGGTTTATGAAAACATTCATTGAAGCCCTGGGGAAAACATAGGAGTTGGAACGCAGTAAGATAGGCTGTTAGAAGTGGTGTTGTCTACTGTCCCACAGCCTTTTCTGTGACGATGTGTTCCTGCTGCCTGTTGGCTCCTTATCAGGGTTTTAAAGCATTCGTATTTAATATTCTATGCATAAAAGATGAGTCTCGTTTATCATGGGACATTTAAGTTATAAAGAATATTCTTAAGGGTTAAGTCACAAGGCTGTACTGTCTAAAGCTGTAGACCAGCCTCAGTTTTGTATTTTTGTGTAATTATGTTAGTTCCTTTGTAATGTAACTTAAATGTCAGTGTTGATTATTTTGCAAAAGTAGACCCAAGGCACTTGGTCCCTCCACATTTCCTCGTCAGTTTGATTTGGGCTAGATTGATTTATTATCACCTTGACAAGGAGTTGGGTGAGTCCCTGATACTGACTCTTATAATTTAGGGATGTTCTTAATTCTTGGGAAGAACAGGTGTTAAAACGCAGCACTCATTTTAGTATTCAAATGTCAAACTGTTATTTTTAGTGTCGAGATGGGGAATTACTGTTTAATTGGTGTATTAGTTGATTTTCATTTTCATTAAGTGTGGTCTCCTTAGAGCAGGAGAACTACTGGTGGGTCTTCCTGCTCGCTGTTGAGTTGGACTTCTGTCAGCACCACGTTGTTATTAGCTCAGGGGATGACACACTATTCACGACTTCCCCTTGTGTCCTTGCACGTGGGCACGCTGTACAGTTAGGCTTTGAGGTTGTCCTTTTGTGTGCTGATGTGGGGCACGTTAGCCCACCTTTGATTATATAAAGCCGTGTGTTGTTAGCACTGCTTGTTGAACTATAGATCTGAGGTGATTAGGATTCGGGTTAAGATGGTAGAAGGAGAATTTAAAGAGGATTGCAGTTGATGTGCATGTTTTGAGGGAAAAACAGATTTCTGGTGTCAAATCTAGATAGATAGGTTTGGACATGTATTTGTCATTGGGTGACCTCTTTATTGCTCTTACAATCTTGTTTGGGAACCGTATCAAAATTTCACTAATATAGAAACTTCTGGTTCCTACTTTGATAATGTAGAATGGACTGACATGTAAATTTTCTAAACTTTGCTGCTTTGTTCATATTACATAGATTTTTAGTGTAGAGTTACAGAGTGATTTCATTTTAATTCAGGCCTAAAGGTGCTTTCAGTTTTGATTTTCCTTTTTTTTTTTTTTTGGTAAGTCCAGGAGTATTTAGAAGTGTGCCTTCAAATTTCTAAATGAATGTTGTAAATTGGTATTTTAAAAATTATTATTTGGCTTTTTGTTATTCTAATTTTATTGGCCTTTTGGAATTAAGATTTTTTTCTCATTATCTCAGAATACTTTAATTACAGTAGATAGTTTTGAGATATTTGAAAATAATATATTTTTCTCTTCGGTACTAAGAACTGTTTAGATCAAGTTCTTTAATTCTGTCATACATTACTGTGTAATAGAAATCCTTTTATTCTTAATGTTTACTTGATCTGTTTTCTGACAGGTGAGAAAGTTTTACAATATGATAGTTGATTTCACTTCTTATTTTTTAAAAGCATTTTTTCCTTTATGTGTTCTACCTTTATGTTTCCATAAAGATTCATAACTATGATTATTTTTTTATTATTTTTATTTTTTTAATTTTTTGCGGTACGCGGGCCTCTCACTGTTGTGGCCTCTCCCGTTGCGGAGCCCAGGCTCCGGACGCACAGGCTTAGTGGCGATGGCTCACGGGCCCGGCCGCTCCGCGGTGGCGTGTGGGATCTTCCCGGACCGGGGCACGAACCCGTGTCCCCTGCATCAGCAGGCGGATTCTCAACCACTGCACCACCAGGGAAGCCCAATAACTATTATTTTTTAACGGGTGGTAATCTGAGGCTTTGCTATGCCCAAACATGTCTTCATTTTGTTTCTATACATGGAGAATGATCTTTTGGCTAGATTAAAATCATTTTTCCTTGAATCTTTTAAAATTTTATTTAATTTTTTTGAAGCTACTTTTAAATTGATTATTATTCGTAGTTGCAGATGAGAAGTCCACGTCAAACCTAGTTCTTTTTTTATAGGTAGCTTAACCCATTACGATGCGTGTGTCTCACTTTCCTCTACTCTCCCACCCCCAGCTTGAGAGTCTTTAGGATTTCTCCTTCACCAGTCTCTCCTTGTTAAGTGTGGTTCTTTTTTTTTTTTGGTACTTCTGCTTAGGGCTGTTTTAGCCCAAGGATAACCCTTCTCTCCTCCTTCTGCCGCCCTCCCCCTCTTTTTTAAAAATTGTTTCTGACTCTTCTCCTTTTGGGGTTTGTGTTAGATGTGTTTTGGTTCTTTTCTTCCTATCTCTTGCTTAGTAAAAAGTAGGTGTTTGGATACTTTTTGAATGAGAGTACATTGTACTCTGGGGAGAAGAATCCCATGGCAGGTTCTCCTGGTGCCATAATTATAGTGAAAGCTGTGTTCATTTTGTCCACCTGTTGAAAGTTTTATTTTGGATGATTTAATTTTTAAATAACTTACTGTAATTTGATGACTCTGATTCAGTAGAAATACTCTTGAGATTTTATATTCTAGTTTTTCCCACGTCAAATATGTGTCCTCAAAGTTTTCTGTCTGGGTTTGGTTTATCTCTTCCATGTTACTGGTTTCCCCATACGTTTGGTGTTTGAAGTTGTCCGTTCATATTTGGGAAGGAGAGTCTAGGTTAGTTAGCCATTGTCCAAAAGAACGTTTGTGTAGTTGAAAATGTTCAGTATCTGAGCTCTTCAGTATGGTAGCCACTAGCCACGTGTGCCAGTTGAATACTTGAAATGTGGCTAATGCAACTAAGAAGTTTTAGTGTTTTAAAATTTAAATTTAGCTCATTGCTGTTATGGCGTCTTCTTTCTGTACCATTGAGATTTCTCTTTTTGCAGTTGCTAATAATCTCTTTGTGGCCAAGTCCACTGAAAACCTTCCAGTTGTTCTTTTACTTGAGTCCTTTGAAGTGATTTCTCTTTCCTTATTGGTAGTTTTTTGATTTTTCATTATGCTGTCTTTCCTTTCCATGCTGCTGTTACAAGCTCTTCCTGAGCTCTGAGTCTCATTTATCTGTACTGACACGTCCGTGTTTTCTGCGTCGTTCTGTCCTTGCTGCGCACCCTCTCCTTGGATTTCTAGGTCCGCATACCTTTTTGCTCATTAGGCGTGTTTCATGTGACCTTCCTAACTTGAGTATTCTCTGTCTTGGTTAATACTTGGGAAGTTATCCTTGATTCCTTTTCCTTTCCTCCTGTGTGTAGGAGGAATCCTAGACCTTGTGGAGGCTCTAAATCTAAGCACATTACATACGAGCAACATGACTCTGCAGATCTGGGAGTTTTCCTCCCTGCTTCCTCGTATGCCTACCTGGGTGGTCTTCCTGCCTGGTATACATAGGGGACACTGAGGTGAAAAGAAACTGCTGTTATGTTCCTGCTGGAAAGTTGGCATCTCGGAATAGAGTTTCTGCTTGTAAACATAGCTAGAAAATTTGAAGAATTGAAAATCTTCTGAGTCACCGTGGCCAAGAGTCCAAACTTTTCTCAGCACCCCCCTCTCCTTTCTCTCTACTACAGTCGCATACAAACTACTTGCCCGGACCTAGAACATCAGATACTTTTGTCCCCCTTGTATGTGTTTTTCACAGCCAAAACTGTCCTCTCACTACTCCTATCCCACCTTGTTTTTCTTGGCAAACCTCTTAATCCTTCAGGATCCCAGTTCTTTTATTGTATGAAGCCTTCCTTGAACCTGTTTCTCTCACAGTTCCTGCCCAGTGAATTGTAATTGTTCACATATGTGGTTTGTCTACTCTAAGCTCCTAGAAGGCAGAGACTGTGTTTTAATTTTAATTGTATCAGGGCCTGGCATATAAATGTAGGTGCTCAGTACTGTTAAACTTACATGCCATTTTACATATCTAGTACAACATGTGAGAAATGGGTGAGTGGTAGTAAACCTCAGAGAGTTTGTTTTCAGGTGCATTTACTATTCTAGAATTCTTAGGTTGGATTGAAGTTGCTTTTGTACTGTTTGTGAAGGAAGCAAACAGTTTATTCACATTTTCAGGAAACTATCTAAACTTTTATTAAAAAAACTGTGTATAGTAATTGGTATGTTAATTCCAACACATTATTACCAGTTCTTTTAAGTCACCTTGATAGTTAGACTGCTATCAGTTGCCTTATGATAAACCATAATATATTTAATTTGAATACTGACGTTTAAAACTTTACAGATTCTTTACTTATTTTTTTACTGTTCTTTTTGTAAATTGTTTCTCAAATCCTTTTAAATTCATGCACCCACCCACTATTTAAGGAGATCTTACAGTTGTACCTTCTATGATAAGGTGAGTTTTTGTTCTTTTGTAGGGCATTTTTTTTTTTTTTTGGTAGTTGGTCTTTTTTTCCCAAATTTCCTTATACTTGAATATTCAATAAGGTTTTTCAAGCTTACTGAAATTAAGAATTTCCCAGAAATTCTCACATGTGGTGCTCCATTTCTTTCACCCTTGAGAATTATTGCTCTCATTATTTTTAATTAGTGATTCATTGTGTTGTGATTTTATTCCTAAAAGTGACTAAAATGTTAACTGAAGATCATTTTTTATCAGCAAAAAAAAAGAATGCAACTATAACATGGCATACTTTGGCTCTTGACAGTAAAATTATGACTTAAAAATAAACTCATTTAAAGAACATAGACTGTTTCAGTCCAGCAGTGGCTCAGTTGAAATCTTTTGGGGTTGAATTCACATCTTGTTGAAAATCCAGAGCCATAGTAACAGAGGATCTTAATCTCTCTTAAGTCCCATTTTGTTTTTGATCTGAAACAGTGTTAATCAAACAATATTAGCCAACTTTTCTCCTAACTTAGTTACCAGTATTTTCACTGAATTATTTGTTATTTTTAATAGTCAAACACGTCTTCAACGATTAAAGAATTAGCCTCAGATATTTGAGTGAATATACTCTAGGCTCTCAAAGGAGGAGTACTTAAGTGCGTATAAGAGCTTTCATCATTGGAGACTCCTTAAGGTGAATGCTTTAAAAGGTTCCTATCTACTTTCTGTATGCGTGTATTCTGATGTTTATTATCTTTTTAAAGATCATCACGTAATTTATCACTTTTCCAATTTTTTCTCTGTGTTTATCCTTAAGGATATGTGTGGTTTATTAAATAGCTATCTTGTGGTTTAAAAGCACTAATTTATTTTTGTGATGTTGGAATAGTGTATCATGCTTTCTCCTCTGTCAGGTGGAGAAAATCAGGCTTGTTGGTCAGAGTGGTGCCTGAGTTGTGTTTGTTAGCTGTCTCTTCTTGGACATACTAGATATTCCCTCTCTTGGAGAAAATCAGGCTTGT
>RJWK010038318.1:0-20864 GCA_004363435.1 Platanista minor
TTTTTTGGATTGGATTGTTTTTTTTTTTTTTTTAATATTGAGCTACATGAGCTGTTTATATATTTTGGGGATTAATCCTCTGTCCGTTGATTCATTTGCAAATATTTTCTCCCATTCTGATGGTTGTCTTTTCGTCTTGTTTGTAGTTTCTGCTGCTTTGCAAAAGATTTTAAGTTTCATTAGGTCCCATTTCTTTATTTTTGTTTTTATTTCCATTATTCTAGGAGGTGGATCAAAAAAGATCTTGTTGTGATTTATGTCAAAGAGTGTCCTTCCTATGTTTTCCTCTAAGAGTTTTATACTGTCTGGTCTTACATTTAGGTCTCTAATCCATTTTGAGTTTATTTTTGTGTATGGTTTTAGGGAATGTTCTAATTTCATTCTTTTACATGTAGCTGTACAGTTTTCCCAGCACCACTTATTGAAGAGACTCTCTTTTCTCCATCATATATCCCTGCCTCCTTTGTCATAGATTAGTTTACTATAGGTGCATGGGTTTAACTTGGGGCTTTCTATCCTGTTCCATTGATCTGTATTTCTATTTTTGTGCCAGTGCCATATTGCCTGGATTAATGTAGCTTTGAAATATAGTCTGAAGTCAGGGAGTCTGCTTCTGCCAGCTCCATATTTTTCCCTCAAGACTGCTTTGGCTATTCGGGGTCTTTTGTGTCTCCATACAAATTTTAAGATATTTTGTTCTAGTTTGGTAAAAAATGCCAATGGTAGTTTGATAGGGATTGCATTGAATCTGTAGATTGCTTTGGGTAGTATATCATTTTCACAATATTGATTCTTCCAAACCAAGAACATGGTATATCTCTCCAACTGTTTGTATCATCTTTAATTTCTTTCATCAGTGTCTTATCATTTTCTGCATACAGGTCTTTTGTCTCCCTGGGTAGGTTTATTCCTAGGTATTTTATTCTTTTTGTTGCAGTGGTAAATGGGAGTGTTTCCTTAATTTTTCTTTCAGATTTCTCATCACTAGTGTGTAGAAATGCAAGAGATTTCTGTGCATTAATTTTGTATCCTTCAACTTTACCAAATTAATTGATTAGCTCTAGTAGTTTTCTGGTGGCATCTTTAGGATTCTCTATGTATAGTATCATATCATCTGCAAACAGTGACAGTTTTATTTCTTCTTTTCCAATTTGTATTCCTTTTACTTCTTTTTTCTTCTGATTGCCATGGCTAGGACTTCCATAATTATGTTGAATAATAGTGGTGAGAGTGGACATCCTTGTGTTGTTCCTGCTCATAGAGGAAATACTTTCAGTTTTTCAGCATTGAGAATGATGTCTGCTGTGGGTTTGCCATGTATGACCTTTATTATGCTGAGGTAATTTCCCTCTATGCACACTTTCTGGGGAGTTTTTATCATAAATGGGTTTTGAATTTTGTCAAAAGCTTTTTCTGAAACTATTGAGATGATCATATAGTTTTTATTCTTCAATTTGTTAATATGGTGTATCACACTGATTGATTTGCATATATTGAAGAATCCGTGCTTTGCTGGGATAAATCCCACTTGATCTTGGTGTATGATCCTTTTAATGTGTTGTTGGATTCTGTCTGCTAGTATTTTGTTGATCATTTTTGCATCTATATTCATCAGTGATATTTGTCTGTAATTTTGTTTTTTTGTAGTATCTTTGTCTGGTTTTGGTGTCAGGGTGATGGTGGCCTCATAGAATGAGTTTGGGAGTGTTCCTTCCTCTGCAATTTTTGGAAGAGTTTGAGAAGGATGGGTGTTAGCTCTTCTCTAAACGTTTGATAGAATTCACCTGTGAAGCCATCTGGTCCTGGACTTTTGTTTGTTGGAAGATTTTTAATCACAATTTCAATTTCATTACTTTTGATTGGTCTGTTCATATTTTCTCTTTCTTCCTGGTTCAGTCTTGGAAGGTTATACCTTTCTACGAATTTGTCCATTTCTTCCAGGTTGTCCACTTTTTTGGCAGTTGCTTGTAGTATTCTCTTAGGCTGCTCTGTATTTCTGTGGTTTCTGCTGTAACATCTATTTTTTCATTTCTAATTTTATTAATTTGATCCTCTCCCTCATTTTCTTGATGAGTTTGGCCAGTCGTTTATCAATTTTGTTTATCTTCTCAAAGAAACAGCTTTTAGTTTTTTTGAGCTTTGCTACTGTTTTATTTGTTTCTATTTCATTTATTTCTGCTCTGATCTTTAGGATTTCTTTTATTCTGCTAAATTTGGGTTTTGTTTTTTCTTTTTTCTGTAGTTCCTTTAGGTGTATGGTTAAATTGTTTATTTGAGTTTTTTTGTTTGTTTCTTGAGGTAGGCTTTTATTGCTATAAAGTTCCCTCTTAGAATCGCTTTTGCTGCATTCCATAGGTTTTGGATCATCGTGTTTCATTGTCATTTGTCTCTAGGTATTTTTTGACTTTCACTTTGATTTCCTCAGTGATCTCTTGGTTATTTAGTAATGTATTGTTTAGCCTCCTTGTGTTTGTGTTTTTCATGTTTTTTTCCCTGTAATTGATTTCTAATCTCATAGCATTGTGATCAGAAAAGAAGCTTGATATGATTTCAGTTTTCTTAAATTTTCTGAGGCTTGATTTGTGACCCACAATGTGATCTATCTTGGAGAATGTTTCATGCGCAGTTGAGAAGAAAGTGTAATCTGCTGTTTTCAGATGGAATGTCCTATAAATATCAAGTAAATCATCTGGTCTATTTTGTAATTTAAAGCTTGTGTTTCCTTATTAATTTTCTTTCTGGATGATCTTTCCATTGGTGTACGTGAGGTGTTAAATTCCCCTAGTATTCTTGTGTTACTCTCGATTTCCTCTCTCATAGCTGTTAGCATTTGCCTCATATATTGAGGTACTCCTATAGTGGGTCCATATACATTTATAATTGTTATATCTTCTTCTTGGACTGATCCCTTGATCAGTAAGTTGTGTCCTTCCTTGTCTCTAGTAACATTCTTTATTTTAAAGTCTCTTTTATCTGGTATGGGTATTGCTACTCCAGCTTTATTTGTGACATCTATTTGCACAGAATATCTTTTTCCGTCCCCTCACTTTCAGTCTGTATGTGTCCCTAGGTCTGAAGTGGGTGTCTTGTAGACAGCATATATATGGGTCTTGTTTTTGTATCCATTCAGTGAGCCTGTGTCTTTTGGTTAGAGCATTTAGTCCATTCACGTTCAAGGCAATTATTGATATGTATGTTCCTATTACCATTTTCTTAATTGTTTTGGGGTTTTTTTTGTAGGTCCTTTTCTTCTCTTGTGTTTCCCACTTAGTGATGTTCCTTTAGCATTTGCTGTAGAGCTTTTTTGGTGGTACTGAATTCTCTTAGCTTTTGCTTGTCTGTAAAGCTTTTGATTTCTCCATCGAACCTGAATGAGACCCTTGCCAGGTAGAGTAATCTTGGTTGTAGGTTCTTCCCTTTCATCACTTTAAATATGTCATGCCACTGCCTTCTGGCTTGTAGAGTTTCTGCGGAGAAATCAGCTCTTAACCTCATGGGAGTTCCCTTGTATGTTATTTGTCATTATTCCCTTGCTGCTTTCAATAATTTTTCTTTGTCTTTATTTATTTCCAATTTGATTACTATGTGTCTCAGCGTGTTTCTCTTTGGGTTTATCCTGTATGGGACTCTCTGCGCTTCTTGGACATGGGTGGATATTTCCTTTCCCATATTAGGGAAGTTTTTGACTATAATCTCTTCAAATATTTTCTTTGGTCCTTTCTCTCTTCTCCTTCTGGGACCCCTATAATGCGAATGTTGGTCCGTTTAATGTTGTCCCAGAGGTCTCTTAGGCTGTGTTCATTTCTTTTCATTCTTCTTTTTTCTTTTTTCTGCTCCGCAGCATTGAAATCCATCATTCTGTATTCCAGGTCACTTATACATTCTTCTGCCTCAGTTATTCTCCTGTTGATTCCATCTAGTGTATTTTTCATTTCAGTTATTGTATTTTTCATCTGTTTGTTTGTTCTTTAATTCTTCTAGGTGTTTGTTAAACATTTCTTGCATCTTCTCGATCTTTTTCTGAGGTCCTTGATAATCTTCACTATCATTATTGTGAATTCTTTTTCTGGAAAGTTGCCTCTCTCCACTTCATTTAGTTGTTTTTCTGGGGTTTTATCTTGTTCCTTCATCTGATACATAGCCCTCTACCTTTCATCTTGTCTGTGTTTCTGTGAATGTGTTTTTTGTTCCACAGGCTGCAAGTTTGTAGTTCTTCTTGCTTCTGCTGTCTGCCCTCTGGTTGTTGAGGCTATCTAAGAGGCTTGTGAAAGTTTCCTGATGGGAGGGGCTGGTGGTGGGTATAGCTGGCTGTTGCTTTGGTGGCCAGAGCTCAGTAAAACTTTATTCTGCTTGTCTGCTGTTGGGTGGGGCTGTGTTCCCTCCCTGTTGGTGGTTTGGCCTGAGGCGACCCAACACTGGAGCCTACCTGGGCTCTTTGGTGGGTCTAATGGTGGACTCTGGGTGGGCTCACGCTATTGAGTACTTCCCAGAACTTTTACTTCCAGTGTCCTTGTCCTCATGGTGGTCCACAGCCAGCCCCCACCTGTGTAGGAGACCCTCCAACACTAGTAGGTAGATCTGGTTCAGTCTCCTATGGGGTCACTGATCTTTCCCCTGGGTCCTGATGTGCACACTAGTTTGTGTGTGCCCTCCAAGAGTGGAGTCTTTCTTTCCCCCAGTCCTGTCTTAGTCCTGCAATCAAATCCCACTAGCCTTCAAAGTTTGATTCTCTATGAATTCCTCTTCCCATTGCCGGACCCCCAGCTTGGGAAGCCTGACTTGGGGCTCAGAACCTTCACTCCAGTGGGTGGACTTCTGTGTTATAAGTGTTCTCCAGTTTGTGAATCAACCACCCAGCAGTTATGGGATTTGATTTTATTGTGATTGCGCCCCTCGTACCGTCTCTTTGTGGCTACTCCTTTGTCTTTGAATGTGGGCTATCTTTTTTGGTGAGTTCCAGTGTCTTCTTGTCAATGATTGTTCAGCAGTTAATTTTGATTCCAGTGCTGTCACAAGAGGGAGTGAGAGCACATCCTTCTACCCCGCCATGTTGAACCAATCTTGAAAAAGATTTTCAATAAGCTATTTCAAATATATAAATATACTTATATAAAAATTAAATTGTAATTTATTTAATTAGTAAAAAAGAAGCACCACTGAAAAATTTTGTGGTTGAAAAGTACAGTAACTGAAATGAAAAATTCACTGCAGGGTACAGGCAGAAAAGAGAACTGGTGCACTTAAACACAGATAAATTGAGAATATTCATTCTGAGGTAAAGAAATAAAAAATAATTAAGAAAATGAACAGAATTTCAGAGGTCATGGAATACCATTAAACATAACAGCACAGGTATAATGGGAGTACCACAAGAAGCAGGGAGCGTGCAATGACCAAAAGCTTGCAAAATATGGTTCTAAAACGTTAATATTCTCGTCCAATAAGTTCAACAAGCTCAAAGGAAGACAAACTCTAAGAGATACATGCTTAAAGCCACCACAACTAAAATGTCAACAGACAGCAACAGAGAATCTTTTAAAAAATTTTTTATTTATTTAAATAAATTTTATTTTATATTGGATTATAATTGATTTACAATGTTGTGTTAGTTGCAGGTGTACAGCAAAGTGAGTCAGTTTTACATACACATATATCTATTATTTTTCAGATTCTTTTCCCATATAGGTTATTACATAGTATTGGGTCGAGTTCCCTGTGCTATACAGTAGGTTCTTGTTGATTACCTATTTCATATAGAGTAGTGTGTGTATGTTAATCCCAACCTCCTAATTTATCCCTCCCCCCACCTTTCCCCTTTGGTAAGCATACGTTTGTATTCTAAGTCTGTGACTCTGTTTCTGTTTTGTAAATAAGTTTATTTGTATCATTTTTTTGGATTCCATATTTAAGTGATATCATATGATATTTGTCTTTCTATATCTGACTTACTTCACTTAGTATGATAATCCCTAGGGCTTATCAACATCCATTTTGCTGCAAATGGCATTATTTCAATTTTTTATGGCTGAGCAATATTCCATTGTATATATGTACCACATCTTCTTTATCCATTCTTCTGCTTATGGACATTTAGGTTGCTTCCATGTCTTGGCTATTGTAAATAGTGCTGCAGTGAATACTGAGGTTCATATACCTTACTGAAGTATGTTTTTCTCCAGGTTGATGCCCAGGAGTGGGATTGCTGGATTGTATAGTAGTTCTATATTTAGTTTCTTTAAGCAACCACAGTACTGTCCTCCATAGTGCCTGTACATTCCCATGAACAGTGTAGGAGGGTTTCCTCTTCACACCTTCCCCAGCATTTATTGTTTGTAGAGTTTTTGACCAGTGTGAGGTGATACCTCATTACAGTTTTGATTTGCATTTCTGTAATAATTAGAGATGTTCAGCATCTTTTCATGTGCTCTTTGGCCATCTGTATGTCTTCTTTGTAGAAATGTTTATTTAGATCTTCTACCCATTTTTTGATTGGGTTGCTTGTTTTTTTGATATTGACCTGCATGAGGTTTTTGTACATTTTGGACATCAATCCCTTGTCAGTTACATTATTTGGAAACCTTTTCTCCCATTCTGTGGGTTGTCTTTTCATTTTCTTTATGGTTTCCTTTTCTGTGCAACAGCTTTTGAGTTTAATTAGGTCCCATTTGTTTATTTTTTTGTATGGTGTTAGAGTGTTCTGATTTCATTCTTTTACATGGGGCCTTCAAGTTTTCCCAGCACCTCTTATTGATGAGACTGTCATTTCTCCATTCTGTATTCTTACCTCCTTTGTCATAGAGTAATTGCCTCTAGGTGTGTGATTTTCTTTCTGGGCTTTCTATCTTGTTCCATTGATCTAGAATTCTTCCTTTGTGCCAGTACCATCCTCTTTTGATTCTTTTAGCTGTATAGTGTAGTATGAAGTCAGGGAGCCTGATTCCTCCAGCTTCGTTTTGTTTCTCAAGATTGCTTTGGCTATTCGGGGTCTTTTGTGTTTCCATACAGCCTTTAAGATTTTTTTGTTGTTGTTCTAGATCTGCAAAAAATGCCATTGGTAGGGCTTCCCTGGTGGCGCAGTGGTTGAGAGTCCGCCTGCTGATGCAGGGGACACGGGTTCGTGCCCCGGTCCGGGAAGATCCCACATGCCGTGGAGCGGCTGGGCCCGTGAGCCATGGCCGCTGAGCCTGCGTGTCCAGAGCCTGTGCTCCACAACGGGAGAGGCCACAACAGTGAGAGGCCCACATACTGCAAAAAAAAAAAAAAGGTAATTTGGTAGGGATTGCATTGAACCTGTAGATTACCTTGGGTAGTATAGTCATGTTGACCAAATAGATTCTTCCAATCCAAGAACATGGTATATCTTTTCATCTGTTTGTGTCATGTTCAGTTTCTTTCATCAGTGTCTTATAGTTTGTGGAGTGCAGGTCTTTTGCCTACTTAGGTAGTTTTTTTCATATGTATTTCATTCTTTTTGATGCAATGGTAAATGGGATTGTTTCCTTAATTTCTCTTTCTAGTATTTTGTTGTTAGTGTATAGATATTCAACAGATTTCTATGTATTAATTTTGTGTCCTGCAACTTTACTGAATTCATTATGAGCTCTAGTAGATTTCCAGTGGCATCTTTAGGATTTCCTGTGTATAGTATCATGTCGTCTGCAAACAGTGACAGTTTAATTCTTCTTTTCCAATTTGGATCACATTTATTTCTTTTTCTTCTCTGATTGTAGTTCCTAGGACTTCCCAAACTATGTTGAATAAAAGTGGTGAGAGTGGACATCCTTGTCTTGTTTTTGATCTTGGAGGACATGCTTTCAGGTTTTCACCATTGAGTATGATGTTAGCTGAGGTTTGTCATATATGGTCTTTATTATGTTGAGGTAAGTTCCCTCTATGCCCACTTTCTGGAGAGTTTTTATCATAAGTGTGTGTTGAATTTTGTCAAGATTGTTTTGCATCTTTGGAGAATATTATATGGTTGTTATTCTTCAATTGGTTAATGTGATATATGACACTGATTGAATTTTGTATTTTGAAAAATTTCTTCATCCCTGGAATAAATTCCACTTTATCATGTTGTATGATCCTTTCAATGTACTGTTGGATTTGCTTTGCTGGTAGTATGTTGGAGATTTTTGCGTCTATATTTATCAGTGATATTAGCCTTTAATTTTCATTTATCTGGTATATTTGTGTAGTTTTGGTATCGTGGTGATGGTGACTTCATAGAATGGGTTTTGGAGTGTTCATTCCTCTGCAATATTTTGGAATAGTTTCAGAAGGGTAGGTGTTAACTCTTCTCTAAATCTTTGTTAGAATTCACCTGTGAAGCCATGTGGTCCTGGACTTTTGTTTGTTGGGAGGTTTTTTTTGTTTTGTTTTGTTTTGTTTTTTGCGGTACACGGGCCTCTCACTGTTGTGGCCTCTCCCCTTGTGGAGCACAGGCTCCGGATGCGCAGGCTCAGCAGCCATGGCTCACGGGCCCAGCCGCTTCGCGGCATGTGGGATCTTCCCTGACCCGGGCACGAACCCGTGTCCCCTGCATCGGCAGGCGGACTCTCAACCACTGCGCCACCAGGGAAGCCCTGTTGGGAGTTTTTAAATCACAATTTATATTTCAGTATTTGTGATTGCTCTGTTCACATTTTCCAGTTCTTCTTGGTTCAGTCTTGGAATGTTGTACCTTTCTAAAAATTTGTCCATTTCTTTTTGGTTGTCCATTTTAATGGCATATATTTGCTTGTAGTTGTCTCTTATGTTACTTTGCATTTATGTCGTTTCAGTTGTAACTTTTTTTTCAATTCTACTTTTATTGATTTGAGTCCTCTCACCGTTTTTCTTGATGAGTCTGGCTAAAGGTTTATGAATTTTGTTTATTTTTTCAAAGAATCAGCTTTTAGTTTCATTGATCTTTTCTATTACTTTCTTCATCTCTAGTTCATTTATTTCTTCTCTGGTGCTTATGATTTCTTTCCTTCTACTAACTTTGGCTATTTCTTTTCTTCTTTGGTTGCTTTAGGTGTAAATTTACCTTGTTTGTTTGCAATTTTTTTGTTTCCATAGGTAAGATATTATTGCTGTAAACTTCTCTCTTAGAACTGCTTTTGCTGGTCCCATAGGTTTTGGATTGTTGTATTTTCATTGTCATTTGTCTCTAGGTATATTTTGATTTCCTCTTTGATTTCTTCAGTGATCCATTGGTTTTTAAGTAGCATATATTTTAGCCTCCATATGTTTGTGTTTTTTACAGTTTTTTTTGTTGTAGTTGATTTCTGATCTCATAGCATTGTGATCTGAAAAGATGCTTGATATGATGTCAATTTTCTTAAATTTACCGAAGCTTGCTTTATGGCCCATCATGTGATGTATCCTCTAGAATGTTTCATGGGCACTTGTAAAGAATGTGCATGCTTCTGCTTTCAGAGGGAATGCTCTATAAATATTAATTATAGTCTAATGTGGTTTAATGTATTATTTAAGGCCTGTCTTTCCTTATTGATTTTTTCTCTGGATGATCTATCCATTGGTGTAAGTGGGGTGTTAAATTCCCACACAATTATTGTTTTACTCTCTATTTCTCCTTTTATGGCTGTTAGCATTTGCCTTATATACTGAGGCGCTCCTATGTTGACTGCATATATATTTATAATCTTTATATCTTCTTCTTGGATTGATCCCTTGATCATTATGTAGTGTCCTTCTTTGTCTCTTTTAACAGTCTATATTTTAAAGCCTGTTTTTTCAGAGATGAGTATTGCTCCTCCAGCTTTCTTTTTTTTTTGCGGTATGCAGGCCTCTCACTGCTGTGGCCTCTCCCGTTGTGGAGCACAGGCTCCGGGCGCATAGGCTCAGCGGCCATGGCTCACGGGCCCAGCCGCTCCGCGGCATGTGGGATCTTCCCGGACCGGGGCACGAACCCGTGTCCCCTGCATCGGCAGGTGGACTCTCAACCAGGGAAGCCCTCCAGCTTTCTTTTGATTTATTTTTGCATGGAATACCTTTTTTCATCCCCTCACTTTCAGTATGTGCCCCTAGATCTGAAATGGGTGTCTTATAGACAGCATATATATGGGTATGGTTTTTGTATCCATTCAGTCAGTCTATGTCTTATGGTTAGAGCATTTAATCCATTTACATTTAAGTTAATTACAGTTATGTATGTTCTTATTGCCATTTTGTTAATTGTTTTGGATTTGTTTTTGTAGGTTTTTTTTCTTCCCTTCCTCTTTTTCTCTTCTCTTGTGATTTGATGACTATGTTTATTGTTGTGTTTGGATTGCTTTTCCTTTTTTGTGTGTATATCTATTATAGAATTTTGTTTTGTGGTTACCATTAGGTTTTGGTATTGCAGTCTCTCTCTCTCTCTCTCTCTCTCTCTCTCTCTCTATATATATATATATATATATATATATATATATATATATACTGGATTTTTTTTATGTTGCTGGTCTCTTAATTTCAAATTCATTTCCAGTGTTCTGCATTTGTACTCTCCTCATGATCACTGGTTTTCATACCTTATTTGTGTGTGGATGATTTCCTACCTTTACTGTATGTTTGCCTTTACCTGTAATCTTTCCCATTAATAATTTTCTTCTTTCTAAGAAAGCTTGGCCTTTTCTTTTCTGCCTCGAGAAGTTCCTTTAGCATATGTTTTAAAGATGGTTTAATGGTGCTGAATTCTGTTAGCTTTTGCTTCTCTGTAAAGGTTTTGATTTCTCTGTCAAATCTGAATGAGAGCCTTCCA
Organism: Platanista minor; assembly: GCA_004363435.1. Lineage (NCBI taxonomy): Eukaryota > Metazoa > Chordata > Mammalia > Artiodactyla > Platanistidae > Platanista > Platanista minor. The sequence goes on from RJWK010038318.1 coordinate 10,748, forward strand.
TCCCTCCTGGCCTGCAAATTTTCTGCTAAAAATCAGCTGATAACCTTATGGGGAAATCCCTTGTATGCTATTTGTTGCCTTTCCCTTGTTTCTTTTAATATTTTCACATTTTCATTAAGTTTTTTCAGTTTGATTCCTATGTGTCTCAGCATGTTTCTCCTTGGGTTTATCCTGCCTGGGACTCTGTGCTACCTGAATTTGGGTGACTATTTCCTTTCCCATGTTACTGACATTTTCAGCTATTATCTCTTCAATTATTTTATCAGGCTTTTTGTCTCTCTTCTCCTTCTGGGACCCCTATAATGGTGGGGGGGAACTTGTGCCTGTCCACTGGTTGGTAGAGCTGGGTCTTGTCCCTTTGGTGAGCAGGGCCATGTCATGGGGTGTGTTTAGATGCTGCTGTGGGCTCAGGAAGACCTAAAGCAGCCTGTCTGCTGATGGGTGGGGCTGTGTTCCTACCCTGCTGGTTCTTTGGCCTGATGCATCTCAGCACTGGAGCCTACAGTGTGTGTGGTAGGATCAGGTCTTGCTGACAAAATTCTGGCCTCCCCAGGAGAGCTCACTCCAATGAGTACTCCCTGGTCCTTCCACCACCAGTGTCCATTTCCCCCACAGTGATCCACAGCCACCCCGAAGCTCCCCAGGAAACCCACCAAGACCAGCTGGTAGGTCTGGCCCAGGGTCCTACAAAGTCACTGCTTTTTTCCTGGGTCCCTGTGCACACAACACCTTGTGTGTGTCCTCCAGGGGTGGAGTTTCTGTTTTGCCCAGTCCTGTGATTCAGCTCTACTGGCCTTCAAATAAATGCTCTGGTGGCTCTCTTCCTGATGCCTGACCCCCATACTGGGGAGACTGATGTGGGGCTCCGAACTCTCACTCCTGTGGGAGAACCTCTGCTATATAATTATTTTCCAGTTTTTCAGTTGTGCACCCAGTTGGTATGGGATTTGATTGTATAGTGAGTGTGCCCTTTCTACAATCTCGTGGTTTCTTCTTTGTCTTTATATGTAGAATATCTTTTTTGGTAAGTTCCAGTCTTATTCTCTTCTGTTCAGCAGTTAGTTGTGATTTTGGTGTTTTCATGAGAGGAAATAAGCTCAAGTCCTTCTACTCTGCCATCTTGTCTCCAACCTTTATATCTTTTATTGTTTTAATGCTAGTCATTCTAAGAAGCATGAGTTGATATCTAATCATGGTTTTGATTTGCTTTTTCCTGATGATTAGTGATTCCCAGCATCTTTTCATTATACCTGTTGGCTGTTTCAATATCTTCTTTGGGAAAATGTTTATTCAGTTCCTTCATCCATTGTTAATTGTATTATTTGTCTGTTTTTTCTATTGAGTTGATGAATTCTTTATATATCCTGAATATTACTCCCTTATTAGATATAGAGTTTGCTGATGTTACCTCCCATTCCACAGGTTGCCTTTTCATTTTGTTAGTCATTTCTTTTGTTGTGCAGAAGCTTTTTAGTTTGATGGAGTCTCACTTGTGAATTTTTTAATTTTGTTGTTTGTGTTTTAGGTGTCACATCCAAAAACTCATTGCCAAGACCAATGTTGAGAAGTTTTTCCCCTATATTTTCTTCTAGGAGATTTGTGGCTTCAGTCTCACATTTAGATCTTTAATCCATTACAGGTTAATTTTTGTGAGTGGTGTAAGATAAGGTTTAGTTTCATTCTTTTACATATGAATATCCAATTTTCCCATCACCATTTATTGGAGAAACTGCCTTTTCTCCGTTGAGTATTCTTGGCTCACTTGTCCAGTATTGGCAAGGGTTTATTTATGGGCTCTCAAATTTGTCCCATAGGTGTCTGTTTTTAATGCCGCATTGTTTTTTTTTTTTGCGGTATGCAGGCCTCTCACTGTTGTGGCCTCTCCCATTGTGGAGCACAGGCTCCGGACCTGCAGGCTCAGTGGCCATGGCTCACGGGCCCAGCCACTCCACGGCATGTGGGATCTTCCCGGACCTGGGCACGAACCTGTGTCCCCTGCATCGGCAGGCGGATTCTCAACCACTGCGCCACCAGGGAAGCCCCGCCGCATTGTTTTTATAACTATAGATTTAAAATATAGTTTGAAATCAGGAGGTGTGATGTGTTCAGGTTTATTCCTCTTTCTCAAGATTACTTTGGCTATTTGCAGTCTTTTGTGGTGCCACACAAATTTTAGAACTGATTTTTCTACTGCCGTAAAAAAAATGCCAGTGGGATCTTGATAGGGATTACATTGAGTCTATAGATGTCTCTAGGTAGTATTGTCTCTTTCTTTTTTTTTGCAGTATGCGGGCCTCTCACTGTTGTGGCCTTTCCCATTGTGGAGCACAGGCTCCAGACGCGCAGGCTCAGAGGACATGGCTCACGGGCCCAGCCGCTCTGCGGCATGTGGGATCTTCCCGTACTGGGGCATGAACCTGTGTCCCCTGCATCAGCAGGCGGACTCTCAACCACTGTGCCACCAGGGAAGCCCAGTATTGTCATTTTAACAATATTAATTTTTCCAATCCATGAACACAGGTTGTCCTTCCATTTATTTGTGTCTTCTTTTTCTTTTGCAGTTTCTTTTAGTTTTCAGTGTAGAGATTTTTCACTTTCTCAGTTAAATTTATTCCTATATATTTTATTGTTTGATATTATTGTAAATGGGATCATTTGCTTTATTTCTTTTTCAGATAACTCATTGCTAGTGTAGAGAAATTCTTCTCAATTTTGTGTGTTGGTTTCTATCCAGTAACTTTACTGGATTTGTTGATTATATCTAACAGTTTTTTGGTGGGATCTTTAGGATTTTCTATATATAAAATCATGTCATCTGCAAATAAAGACAATTTACCTTCCTCCTTTCCAATTCTGATGCCATTTATTTCTTTTCCTTGCCTGATTGCTCTGGCTAGGACTTTCAGTACTGTGTTTAATAGGAGTGGTGAGAGTGGGCACCCTTGTCTTGTTCATCATTCTAGAAGAAAAGTTTCAGACTTTCACCATGGCGTATGATGTTAGCTGTGAGCATGCCATACATGGCCTTTATTATATTGAGGTATGTTCCTTCTGTACCTAATTTGTTGAGAGTTTTTAATGACAAACAGATGTTGTATTTTGTCAAATGCTTTTTCTATACCTATTGAGATGAACATAATTTTTGTCTTTCATTCTATTAATGTGATATATCACATCACAAACTGATGTATCAGTTTTATTGATATTCATATGTAAAACTATCCTGGCATCCCAGAGATGAACCCCACTTGATCATGGTGTATTGTCCATTTAATGTACTGCTGAATTCTGCTTACTAGTATTTTTTTTTGATAATTTTTGCATCTATATACATCAGGGATTTGGCCTGTAGTTTTCTGAGAGTTCTTTCATATCTGATATTTCATTTAATCCTTACAGCCACCCTTAGGAGTAGCTAGGATTCCTCTCATTTCATAGACAAGCAAAGATTGGGGGAGGAGTAATGGATGTGCTTTGTAAAGAAAAATGGTGCAAGAATCCTGTGAACTGAGTTTGGTTCCCTACTCCACACTACTCACCAACCTAGACAAATTACTCTCAATTTATCCATTTAATGCCTCAATTTCCTCACCCATAAAATGAGGATATTACTGATTGTTACTTCAGAGTGGTTATGGATATAGAATGAAATAATTAGTTTCCTCCAGCAGATTTTATAAAGTGTTAACTGTCATTTTCCTTGTGTTAGAAGCACTGTGTTTGAATAAAAAGCACATATGACTTACTAGCTCTGTGACCTTTGGCAAGTTACTCAAATTCTCTGAGTCCCACTTACCTTACCTAGAAATAATAATTCCTATTTCACAGGGTTGCTTCATGATTAAATAAGATAATACATGCACAGCTTCAAGCACACAGAAAAGCCTTTTAAAAAATGTTAGTTTTGTTCCTTCTTGAATGTAAGGCAGACATACTCAACCCTGGCTACACATTAGAATAATCTAGGCAACTTAAATAACAATGCTTCATCCCTCCTCATAACAATTAAACCCAGATTCACCTGCTAAGTGTCAAAAAGCCTAGTTTTTGTGACACAGTACAATTGTTGAAGTACACACCCAGAGGTTGAGTTAGGAAATAAAGCTTAATTACCTGAGAGTGTGTTCTTATATTGAATGAAAAAAATGGTTGAACAAAGAAAATGACAACAACAAAAGCTATGTTTTTGTAGTACAGAGAGCAGTAAACCCCAGCTAGTCTCTTGTTATTACTTTTTAAAATTTTTAATTTTTCAACTTTAAATATTAAAAAAAAAACTATTGACTTTTGTCTTTTTCTTATTATGTTTCACTACTAGTTCCTTGACCCAGTTTTATCAGGATTCAGACAATAGGTCCAAAAAAACCCAGCAATATAAATATATTGGTCTATAGTAATAGAGGGGACTCAGATGGTTGTAAACAACTCTTCATGCAACAGCCACCATTAGCAGCCATCCTGCTCACCCACCTCTACTGACAATAGTGGTAACCAACTTGTCTAGGTGTGCCCAGGACTCTCACAGTTATAAAACTGAACAACCCACATTCCAGGAAAACCTCCAGTACCTGTTTGCCCAGGACTGTTAGTCACCCTAAATGACAGCGGTACACTGTTTCCTGAGGCAGGCCATTTCTCACTTTCAGTATCCATTAAAACCTCTTCCTTCATATTAATCCTAGAATCATCTCCCTGCATTCTGGTTTTGTTTCTTCTTGGGTTCCTGAAGAGCTTTTGTGGGACTGTAGGTACGAAAGGCATGTGGTATGTTAGAAAGAAAAATAGATGGGCTAAGAGATGAGGAGGATTCTAGTTTAGGGGACAAGATAGAGAAATATAAGGAATATGACTTTTAGAGAAAGACCCGGATTTTTAGCCTCATTCTATCATCTTCCTGCTATGCGATATTTGATGAGTGACTTTGAGCTTCAGTTGCCTATCTTGTCAGGTAGACATGATGATATACCTGAGACTGTTGTTGTAAGGACTAAATCTTTAAGAAGGTAAATGTAGAGTGCCAACACATAGTAGATAATAGACATTATCCCTTCTTCCCCATCGCAAATTTCTGCTCTTCTAGTGTCAGTTCTGCCACTTATTGGAAAGGTGACTGGACAAGTCATTTCTTCCTCCTTGGACTTCAATTTATACGTATATAGATAAGCTAAATATTCTTTTGTATTCCTTCAAACTCTAATAACTACTATTTTGAAGTCCCTAACATTTTACCACAAATAGGAAGTATATTCTCAAATGGTATATGAATTAATATTGAAAGCCTAGAAAAACAAATGCATTCATATTAATATTTTAAATCAAAAATAGGTTTTTCTTCCTAAGAGAGCTAGACAACTAATCCAGCATTCCTAGTACCAAGGAAGCTAAGTTCACGATCAGTACAGGGCATCAGACAATGGCATTTCTTACTTCTGAGGATTAAGTTGCTGCATACACTCAGGAAAGTCACTGTTGCAAACACGACAAATTAAAAGCTCAAACTCAGCATAAAGAAGAAAAATACCCTAATCAGAAAGAGTAAATAGGAAAAGATGAAAATATTCACTGATCTCCTGTCTCCAAATACTTTATGCTACAAAAGGAGTCAGAGATATATTTTTGTTATTCTGGCACTTTTCCGGGGAAGATCAGTTTGCCTCTAAAGGAAATGTCACAAGTGCATATAATGGAACATTTAAAGGAAAAGTTTGACTTTGTGAAATGTAATTGTGTCAAGCCCTTTGACTCAGGGTTTAATCTTCACAATAAATTTGTTAGGAACATGTAATTATCCCTAATTTGAATAGGAGAAAGCTAAGGCTCAGAAGAGGCTAAGCAACGGGTCCAAGGTCACACAGAAAATAAATGGCAGAACTAGGTTTCAAATTCAGATCCATCTTGCTGCCAGAACTAATGTCTTGCCACTCTCACACTGCCCACACCTCCAGGTAGAGGTAGCCAAAGAATAGGTTAGTAAATAGCATCTGAATAGATGATCAAACAGGGATGGGAGGAGCTGCTACTACTGGAATCTAGACTTTTAAAATGAATCCAGCTTCATTATTCATGAGGAAAAAAATTCAAAATTCAGCAGTACTAAGGATGCCTCTCAGTGAGCTTTGGCTAAATGATTACATTACTTTGTAAATTGAGATATTATTTACACATAAAATGCACCATTTAAAAGTTTGCAACTCAGTGTTTTTTAGTATATTCACAGAGTTGTGCAAGCATCGCTGCAATACAATTCCAGATCATTTTCACACCCCCAAAAGAAACCACAAACCCATTAGCATCAATCCCCATTCCCTCCTTCCCCCTACATTCAGTGAACCACTGATTTACTTCTTGTCTCTCTGGATTTGCCTAGTCTAGACACTTCATTTAAACAAAATCATACAATATGTGGCTTTTTGTGACTGGCTTCTTTCACTGAGCATAATGTTTTCAAAGTTATTCTATGTTGCATTGAGTATCAATCCTTTGTTTCTTTTCATTGCCATACAGTGTTCCATTGTATAGCTGTATCACAACTATTTAACCATTCAGCAATTGAAGCACACTTTCATTCTTTCCATTTACTGGCTATTATGAATAATGCAGTCAACAACATTTGTATATAATTGTTTGTGTGGATATGTTTTCAGTTCTTTTAGGAATATACCTAGGCATGGAATTGCTGAATCATGTGGTAACTATGCTTAACATTTTTTTTAATCTTACGCTCATTTATTTTTTTTTAGCGTTTGCCAAAGTCACCTTGAACTTATACAGTGTTATATGTTGATTATATCTCAGTACAACTGGAGGAAAAAAAATTGGGGTAGGAGCATTGGCAAAACAAAAACAAAAACAAAAGAAGAAAAAGGAAATAAATATGCAGCAGGTACTGAACTCCTTCTGTTGTCCTCAGATTTGACACCTTCCTCTAGTATCCATATCGTCTTGGGGCACTGGTCTCTACCTCTTGTCCCATAGATTTCTGCCCACTTGCCTATCAAGTACCATGATTAATTTGGTTTATCTTTTATTCTGTCATTTCAGCCGAATCCTTCAAGGAATTTGCCGAATTGCTCAACGAAGTAGAAAACGAAAGGATGATGATGGTAGGTCATTAACACTGGGCCTAGAACCAAGATCATCTCTGATCTTGGGAAGTTTTCTTGTCCTCATTGGTTGGAGTGACACTATGTTGTTTCAGTTTCTGTCTCATCATTACCTGGGTACTGTAAAGACAGGGAATCAATCTGGTTATTCTATCTCAAGTTCCCATCCTGAGAGTTTAGCGTTAGGTAGAGGGAAATTAGTGTATTCATTTCAGTGAGATAAGATTTCAGAGGACATTAAATTCGACTGTTGAACATGCTGACAAAAATTGTGGTCTTTAGTTTTCTTAAATAAATTATTTATTTATGTGTTTATGTGCTTTTAGAAGTAATGTAGGCTTTATTTGTATTTGACATATGATTGTTTTATTTAAATCTATGTGAAAACTTTTTTCCTTACATTTAAAGTCTAATTTATTAATATTAATAGACTTTATGTATATGTATAATTGATTCACTTTGTTATAAAGAAGAAACTAACACCATTGTAAAGCAATTATACTCCAATAAAGATGTTAAAAAAATATTAATAGACTTTAATATTTAGAGCAGTTTTCATTTTACAGTTAAATTGAGTGGAAAGTGCAGAGAGATTTCATATACAGTTGCCCTTTTTTTAATCTTTATTGGAGTATAATTGCTTTACAATGGTGTGTTAGTTTCTGCTTTATAACAAAGTGAATCAGTTATACATATGCATATGTTCCCATTACAGTTGCCCTTTGCACGACAAAGGTTTGATCTGTGTGTGTCCACTTATATGTGGGTGCTTTTCAATGAATACTGCAGTACTACATGATCCGAGTGCAGTTGAATCTATTGTTGTGGAACCTCAGATACTGGAAGACTGACTGTAAAGTTATATGCAGACTTTTGATGGCACAGTGTATGTGGGGGGTCAGTGCCCTTGACCCTTGCACTGTTCAAGGGTAAACTGTACTCCCTTTCTTCCCCCCACCCCTCCCCATACAGTTTCCTCTATTATTATCTTGCATGTGTGGTACATTTGTTTCAGTTAATGAACCAACATCAACGCAATATTATTAAGTCCATAGTTACATTAGGGTTCACTCTTTATTTAATATTTTATGGGTTTTGACAAATGCTTAATGACATATATTCACCATCAAAGTTTCATCATAAAGAATATTTTCATTGCCCTAAAAATCCCCTGTTATTCCCCCTTCCTTCTCTGATATCCAACCCCCTGGCAAAACACTGATCTTTTTACTGTGTTTTGCCTCTTCTAGAATATGATACAGTTGGAGTCATACAGCATATAGCCTTTTCAGATTTGCTCCTTTGACTTAGTAATATGCATTTTAAGTTCCTCTATGTCTTTTCATGGCTTGATAGCTCATATATTTTTGTCATTGAATAATATTTATGCATATATTATAATATATATTCCAATATGTATGTACCACGGTTTGTTCATCCCTACACCCATTGAAGGATATCTTGGTTACTCCCAAGTTTTGGCAATTATGAAAAGCCTACCATACACATTTGTGTGCAGATTTTTGTGTGGATGTAAATTTTCAACTCTTTTGATTAATTTCCAAGGAATCCAATTGCTAGATTGTGTGATATGTCTAGATTTGTAAGAAACTGCCAAACTGTCTTCCAAAGTGACTACCATTTTGCATTCTTACCAGCCTTGAATGAGAGTTATTGTTGCTCCACATGCTCACCAGCATTTGATTTTGGCTCTGTTTTGGATTTTACCCATTTTAATATGTGTGTGTAATGGTATATCTTTGCTGTTGTAATGTGTGTTTTCCTGATGACATTTGATTTGGAACATCTTTCCATATGCTTATTTGCTACCTGTAGATCATCTTTGGTGAGGTGTCTGTTCAGTTCTTTTGCCTATTTTTTAATTGATTTGTTTGTTTTCTTACTGTTCAGTTTTAAGATTTCTTTATATATTTTGGATGCCAGTCCTTTATCAGAAATGTGCTTTGCGAAAAATTTTCCAGTCTGTGGCTTATCTTTTCATTTTCTTAACAATGTCTTTTGTGCAGCAGAAGTTTTAAATTTTAATGAAGTCCAGCTTATCAGTTCTTTCATAGATCATGCTTTTGGGGTTGTATCTAAAAAATCAGCGCCAAACCAAAGGTCATTTAGATTTTCTCATATGTTATCTTCTACGAGTTTTATAATTCTATGTTATACCTTTAGGTCTATGACCCCTTTTGAGCTAATTCTTGAGAAAGTGTAAGGATTGTCTCTAGATTCTTTTTTTTTTTTTTTTTCATGGGGATGTCTGGTTGTTTCATCACCATTTCTGAAAAGACTGTCCTTTTTCCATTGAATTACCTTTGCTTCTTTGGCAAAGACCAATGGACTATATTTGTGTGGATCTATATCTGGGCTCTCTATTCTGTTCCATTGATCTGTTTGTCTATTTGTTCAGCAATATCACAGAATTTTTTTTTACAAAATTAAAAAAATTATTGAAGTATAGTTGATTTAAATATTGTGTTAGTTTCAGGTATAACAGTAAAATGATTCAAATTATTTTCCATTATCAGGTATTACAAGATGTTGAATAAAGCTCTCTGTGGTATACAGTAAATCCTTGTTGCTTATCTATTTTATATATAGTAGCTTGTATCTGTCAATCCTATATTCCTAATTTATCCCTCCTCCCCTCCCATTCCCCTTTGGTAACTGTAAGTTTATTTTCTATGGCTGTGAGTCTGTTTCTGTTTTGTATATAGATTCATTTGTCTTATTTTTTAGCTTCCACATGTAAGTGATATCATATGATATTTGTCTTTCTCTGTCTGACTTCACTTAGTATGATAATCTCTAGGTCCATCCCTGTTGCTGCAAATGGCAATATTCCATTCTTTTTTATGGCTGAGTAATATTCCATTATGTGTATGTTTATATATAAATATATATGTGTGTGTGTATATATATATTGATATGTGTGTGTATATACATATATATATATATATACATACATATATATATATACATACATATATATATATGTATGTATA
>RJWK010038319.1:0-20861 GCA_004363435.1 Platanista minor
TGAAAAAGAAGCAAGGAACTACATGGGATGTGTGAGGACGTGGGAGAGAATACAGGGGACTTTAAGAGGTGTTGAAGTGAATTGTGAGTTCTCTTGGTATTGGAACAGCACAAGTAAAGGACTTGCTTTGTTTTTGAACTCCTTTTTGTTTTTGGATTGTGTTCTTTCGATGACACCGTTCTGGGATAGGCTACCTAGGTTACAGCTACCTAAGTTTTATATTTATTTAGTTTAATCTGTGAAAGAAAGGAGAGGAAAAAAGAGAGCTAGAGAGAGAAGACAATGAGGTCTAGAGGAAGGAAGGAATGAAGAGGCACATTAATGTCAGATTTCATAAAGGAGATCTGTGAATGTAAACCACATACCTTGATTTCCATTTTGAAAACACTACAGTCCATCTGAATTATATATTAATTTTATCTGAAATTAGTGACATTTCCACTCAGATATAAGGGTCTGAGTGAGCTTCAGTGAGAATTACAAGCATTAGGGGAAAGTTTTTTGGCGTTAAGAAATTCAGCTGATCTTTTATTATAAATGAAATAAACACTGAATAGTAATTCTCATTAAAGAAAGGAAGTATTTAATGTCTTAAAAATACTTCAATTATTAGCTTTCAAAATAAGTTATTTTGTAGTAGAGACCAAAACTCTTTTTTTTTCCCAGGGAAATGTCCTTCTTAAAATCCAGTATTTTTATATAGGAGCACCATTTTTGGAATCAATAAAAATATTTTTTTCCTCAATGACATATTTAGATATTGAGATAATGTAGTATATTATATCGGGCTATACCCTGAGGAATCTTAAAATGGAACATCAAAAACATTCAAAGGTCAGTAAAAATTAAATGAATTTCAGGAATGAATTAGTTTTTAGCATCATGTATAACTACTACTGTTACGTAATATAATCCTGAATGAATAAATTGTAAGTGTGCATGAATAAGCTAGAAACTTATCTTAAGGTTTCTGGAGGCTTTTTCACATTAAAAAAATCAGGCTATTGATTACAGAATCAAATAATTTTAAAACAGAAAGGGACATTCGAGATGATCTTGTTCAACCCTCTCATTTTCTAGATGATTAAAATGTACTATTTAGATAGCAGCAAATTATAAAGCCTTCAACAAAGGTTCTCTATTCGGACAACTACTCTGGCCTAACCATTCCTTCACCAAAAAAGAGCAAAAGCGACAACATCGAAGAATATCTGGCATTCATAACATCCCTTCCTGCTGAGCTAACAAAACCTTGAACCAGCAAGGCAGTTGTCTGTTTAAATTGAGCTTGCTTCTATGTTGTAATGGTGGATATAAAGACACTAGGTGACAACACTTGAGCAGTTGTGGTGGCTAGAAAAGAATCATTCTTATCCTCACGAAATAAACGCTTGTCACCAGGTGGTTCTAGAGGGACTGCTTTTAGTGGAACCATCGTTGTCGATTAATTTGGGTGTGGCAAGATCTATAGCAGAACAGGCTGGTGTGTCCCACTGACTCATCTATACACATAGAAATAAGATGCATGCTTCTCTCATGAAATAAATGAGTGAAGACAGTTTTATGAGCAAAGTAACCTTCAAATATCTGCTAAGGCATGACTTCCTCATTCCCTAACTCTGTCACTGGAATTAGTCAAGCACAATTGCAATTATTCATTTACATGTCTTTCTAGAACACTAAAAATAAATTCCTTGAGGGTAGGAATAGTCTTATTCCTCTTTGTATATGAAACACCTAGCATGTAGCAGAATATTACATAAATTTTTCCGTAATTGAATGTTACATTGTTATTTATTGGACTTGCAGAGCCTCAGCATCTACATTTGGATGAGGATATTTGAAGGAAATTTTAAAACAGTAATAATAATGAGATTAACATTTTAAAAGTGACTTTAATGGTCAAGGCTTTGTGAAAAATACAAAGTTGAATATGACATGGACTCTCCTTCAGAGGGTCTCATAAGACAGGGAAGTATATTAGTGTGCTAGGGCTGCCTAACAAAATCCCACAGACGGGGTGGCTTAAACAACAGAATACTTATTTTCTCACAGTTCTGTAAGCTAAAAGTCTAAGATCAAGCTGTTAGCAGGCTTGGTTTCTTCTGAGACCTCTCTCTTTGCCTTGCAGATGGTGACCTTCTTCCTGTGTCCTCACATGGTCTTTCTTCTGTGTGTGCTCATCTCTCTGCGTGTCCAAATTTTCTCTTCTTATAAGGACACAAGTCAGGTTGGATTAGGACCCACCCTAACGGTCTCATTTTAACTTAATCACACTTTAAAGGCCCTTTCTCTAAATACAGTCACATTCTGAGGTACTGGGAGTTAGGGCTTCAACATATGAATTTTGGGGAGACACAGTTCAGCTCACAACAGGAAGAAAAAGATAACAAATTGTTTTAACACCAGTCGACTCTGATGAGAGAGATCTGGGAAGACATCCTGGAGGAAGGAGACTCTGACGGGATGTCAGCAAGTAGAATGGAAGTCAGAATACCATTGATAATTAGGACAATCTCCTCTTATTGACTATGGAGTGACTTGGTGAGGGATGAGAAATCTAGTTAAACTGGTTGATCCTTTCTGACACAAGGTTGGTGTTCCAACAATCTGATCCTGATTCTCCTTAATACATTCCGTCATCCTTTTAAGTTGACCACCTGCTTGGCAGAGTTGAACTATAATATTGATGGATCAGGCAGAGTGTTCTTCGCCCCCAGTTTTATTGAGATATTATTGACATACAGCATGTATAAGTAGGCAGAGTTTTTGTTTTTAAATCCAGTAAGCCTAACTGGTACCCATTATTAGAAACAAATCTGGTAAACTGTGTGTTACAAATAAATGGCTTAGAACAGCCACCTTTGCAGTAGAAATCTGAGATGGAAGTTTGAGACTTGAGTGGCGTCTGGAATAATCAAGACATTCTCTTGAAGCTGTTTTATAAAAATCAATATGGATTTTTGACTATATTATTTGGAAAGCCATTGTCTAACTGGGTGAGCATGAACTACACTTATTTACATCTTTTAAGACAAAATATCCTCTGTGAATATACAGTGCAGCAGTTTATTAGCACCAGCTTTGCAATTAGACTCTCCTGGTTTGAGTCCTGATTCTGCCAGCTCCTCTCCTATGTTACTTATCCTCAGGCAAATGGCTTGTTGTCTTAGTTTCCTTTGTTATCTGTTAAATAGTGATTCATGCCTTACTTATTTTTGTGTTCTCTGTCAAGATACTTAACCATTTGACAACTCACTCATCTGTGGAATAAAAACTGTAGTAATAGCTACAGTACCTGGCATGTAGTAGGCATTCAGTAGATGTTAATCATCATTAGTATGGCACCGGGTTAGCTGTGCTTAAAAAACATTTGTTAAGTAACTGAATGACACTAATCCCAAGTAGTAAGAAACTGATAGTGTTCTATAACTGTGCATTCATCCAAAATTGTATGGTGAAGGACCACTGGTAGGGAACAGTGGCTTTTGCTAATAATGTGCTAGCAAAGACTTGGAAGTAAGTTTCTGATGACTTCCTAAAATGTGTGCCGTGGAACTCCTTTTCCAGTAAGTAAAGGTTGCTTTCTGAGGGGGAAAAAAAATCCCTGGAGAAGTCCAATAGCCCCAGGAGGCCATAAAATTCTTGTTTTATTTTGACTTCACACAGAATGAAGGGCACATACCTTGTTCTGAGCTGAAAAAGATGCAATGAAGTTCTTATTTCATGTTTATCTTTTGTCTTTGGTGTATAGGAGGGTCTACTGGTGCCCACCCAACATCCCTTCCCCCTTCTTCCTTGCCAGCAGAGCCCTGATTTTGTTTTGGTATCTACTCCTCATCCTCTTGACACAGGTAAATCCTGACTGGTCTGAGTCAATTATAACAATCCCCTCCCACTGATTTAGGAAGGAGCAGGAGACATAATTCTGACCAATGAGGAATGAGGGGAAATCTGCAACCTGGGAAAGGTTTCTTTACTCTTAAAAAGAGGCACACAGGATGAAGCACCCTCTTTTTCTGCTGCACATTGCCATGTTGGGTTGGAAGGTTTAGAATTGTGGCAACTATCTTACAAGCTTGCTATCAAAATGTAAACACATTTTCTCCTTAGAATCAGTGAGATTCAATCTATGGCAGAATCTTAAGCATAGGTGTGAAATGACTTCTTTTTTGTCTCATGTGAAGTTTATCATTATCTGGTGATTACAGTCTAGAGTTTTAGACTTTTGGTCCAGTGTATTCAAATATACTGAAAAATTTTAGAGGTAAGAAATATATATAGTGTTGCTTACTTTAAATCTATCACATTTTATTCTTATTTCCAGAAATATTCTCAATCAACCGCTTACTTTTTAAATACCTTTATTGAGACATAATTCACATACTGTACAGTTTACCAATTTAAACTATAGAATTCAATGGTTTTTAGTATATTCACAGAGTAATGCGTCCATCACCACAATCAATTTTAGAACATTTTCATTACCCTAAGAGAAACCTCATAACCATTAGCAGTCATTTCCAATTTCTATCCAAACCCCCCAAACTTAGGCAACCACTAACTTACTTTCCATTTCTATGAGTTTATTCAAAATTTCATTCTTTTTTCTGGCTGAGTAGTAATTCATTATATGTATGTATGTATATATATGTGTGTGTGTGTACCACATCTTCTTTATCCATTCATCTGTTGATGGACATTTAGGTTGCTTCCATATCTTGCCTATTGTAAATAATGCTGCTATGAACATCGGGGTGTATGTATCTTTTTGAATTAGTGCTTTTATTTTCTTCAGATGTATACCCAGGAGTGGAATTGCTGGGTCATATGGTAGTTCTATTTTTAGTTTTTTGAGGAACCGCCATACTGTTTTCCATAGTGGCTGCACCAATTTACATTCCCACAAGCAGTGTACAAAGGGTTCCTTTTTCTCCACATCTTTGCCAACTTTTATTATTGAATATTTGTGGTCTTTTTGATGATAACCATTCTGACAGGTGTGAGGTGATATCTCATTGTGGCTTTGATTTGCATTTGTCTGATGATTATCATTTTGGGGTTGTTTATTGCTAGTGTGGAGAAATACAACTGATTTTTGTATCCTGCAATCTTACGAATTGCTTTATCAGCTCTAGCAGTTCTTAGTAGATTCATTAGGATTTCCTATGTATGAGATCATATCATCTGCAAATAGAGATAGTTTTGCTTTTTACTTTCAACTCTGGATGATTTTTCATTTACTTGGCTACTTGCCCTGGCTAGAACCTCCAGGACAATGTTGAGTAGAACTGGTTGGAATGGACATCTTTGTCTTTCTCCTGGTCTTAGGGAAAAAGCGTTCTGTCTTTCACTATTAAGTAAGGTGTTAGCTCTGGGTTTTTCATAGATGCCCTTCATCAGGGTGCCTTGGAAGAGTAGTGACAGAAAAGAAGAAATGGAAAAATAGATGTTGGTGGGTCTCACATTGAAGGTCTTGGGCCTTGCCTTTTGGACAAAGCCCCAAGGAGAGGGTATACCCCATGACTATTTGAGACAGGCAAGAATAGAGCCTATGCCATGCTCCATACAGGCAGAAATAGGGTTTGAGATAGAAACTAATTTAAGTTGTAGGAAAATAAAGTTATATTTCTTGCTCACTGAAATTGTGAACTGACTCATAATCACTGTATTATTATTAATCAAAAAGTAGCTTTTATATTGGATCTTTTTCACTCATAGCTAGTAATGAGCATATACAATAAATAATTTCAAGTATTGTACTTCTTTTGTATGCCAGTCCTGTTCAATATGAATTAGTCCAGTGTCTTAGTGAATAAAATTTTAAAAAGCTGGAACATTTTTAGGAATTAGCATTGATTTGTTAGGGAGTCTCTTGTGGATATAGCAGGGTATCTTTAATTGATTTGGAGTCAGAGAATAATACTCTTATAGAAAAGACAATCCCCTTTTACACAGAAATCAATGAAGTTTTAGCATGTACAAGCTGTTGGAATGCTGACTGAAGATTTGAATTTTGAAACATTCCCTTTTACACATTAAAAGGAAACATGTATTCATCTGTATAAAATTAAAAATTATACTTTCTTATTTGTAGGACTGTTGTGTAATCAGAAGCAGGATTTCATGCAAAATGTGGACATACATTATAATTTTCCTAGCAAGATAATTACTATACTGCATTTTAATGAAAGGAAAAATTCATCTAAGTTCTAGAATTTGGCACTAGAATTCAAAATAAAAATTACTTTGAAATACTCTTTTTTTCCCACTCTTTTCAAATATTTACTCAGTTTAAGAAGCCTACATTATCATATCCATTTGAGTGCTTACTTCATTTCTCCTTCTTGAAAAGTTAGAAAAGCATTGATATTGTGTGTTGTTCTTTGTCCTAGATGCACATTAGAATTAACTGGGTTTGCTTTTATTTTATTTTATTTGTTTTTGGCTGTGTTGGGTCTTCGTAGCTGTGCATGGGCTTTCTCTAGTTGTGGTGAGCAGGGGCTACTCTTAGTTGTGGTGCATGGGCTTCTCATTGCTGTGGCTTCTCTTATTGTGGAGCATGGGCTCTAGGTGTGCAGGTTTCAGTAGTTGTGTCATGCGGGCTCAGTAGTTGTGGCTCGCGGGCTCTAGAGCACAGGCTCAGTAATTGTGGTGCATGGGCTTAGTTGCTCCGTGGCATGTGAGATCTTCCTGGACCAGGGCTTGAACCCGTGTCCCCTGCATTGGCAGGCAGATTCTTAACCACTGCGCCACCAGGGAAGACCCTTACTGGGTTTGCTTTCAAAAAGTAACAACACCTGGGCATCCCTGGGAGTGAGGGTTTGTCACTGGTATTCATTAAGCTCCCCAGTGATTTTAATATACAGCCTGGGTTGAGCCTTGCTTTAAATGATCACCAAAACTGGTGAATTTTATGGTATGTAAATTATACCGCAATAAAATTGTTTAAAACGATGATTACCAGCAGGTATCTAAAACTTCACCAAAATAAAGTGTCATACCCATATGAATATCAGGTGCCAACAGTACCAGTTTACCTAGAACTGGCCCCACATGTGGGACTTTTGGTGCTAAACCTGGGAGAATCTGAGCACACTGGAAGAGCTGGTCACTCTATAATATGGAAGAGATGGCCTTCCTGGATGAGGAGGGCCTTTTCCCCCCTTAGCTCAGGTTATTTGATGAGAGACGGACACGGGCTAGTATCTTGCTCTTCTAGGAGAAACGTGTTGTTGCTACTTCTCTACCACACACCCACTCATTATCTTCTTCTTTTCTGGCTTCAAACCCCACCATCTCATTGAAATTACCCTCTTAAAGATGACCAATGACTTCTTTGTCTCTGAATCCAATGCTCATTCCTTCCTTCTTCCTTGCTTTCTGTGGCATATTGTCATCTGCTTTTCCTATTTCTCTTCAAACTATTCCCATTTCCTTTGCTGGCTTCATTTCTTCTTGTTCGTATCCTAGAACCATTTTTCATGGTTCTGTTTTTGGCTCTCTTTTCTTGCCTATACATGCTCATGATTCCACCTGTTCTTTTCTGCATATATTCTTTGTTGTCAGTAGCTGTTATTATGACCAGGGCACCCATTCCCCCTCAATCCATGGCCTTGTTGAGGTAACAGTAGAGATAGATCTGGCTTGTAGAATCTTAGAAAACTTCATTGTTTTCATGATGGGTCATGACATTGTGGGGGCCAGGGGTGTGATGTGACATCTAAGACAGATTCACAGGAATTAACTTTGACAAAGGTTTGTATTTCCTGCCTCAATAAACTGCAAACCCCATGAGGTACTCTCTATTATATCCTTAGCATTTAGCAAAGTGCCTGGCACATAGTAGGTGCTAAAAAATAGAGTAACACATCTTCAACATCAACACATTTTCATTCACTTCTCAGTTCAGCCTCTCACATCATAAGTCATAAGACATAAGTCACGTGCCAAAATGAGTAGAACGGGGTGGGAAGAAAATGATTGTAGGTTAAGATGTTTTTCCTAAGTGTTTTCTTGAGTCCTCTCAGGATATTATGACATATAGCTTCCACCCGTGAGCCCTGGAAAAGTTCCTGGATGGTTCTAAATACTTTAGAGATGAAGCTATTGCCATTCTAATTCCTGTCAAACTTCAAGATTCCATAAATCATAACAGTAGTATCTAAGTGTATCCTAGTTCCAAAAGAACTATGTAATATTCTAAGTAAAAAGGAATGCAGGGAAGAGTCTGTAAGGTGCCTAGAAGGAAGAGAGTCAAAGGGGAGAAGCTTGACATCATGTTTCTACTTCTGTCTGAGAAAATGGTGGACAGATCACCAGGCAGAAGAATTACTGTTCCGTTCAGATGTCCCTCTATGGGGTTAAGGAGTGCCTGAGGCTATCACAGCTTTGACATTGTTCAGCTAATTCTCCTAGCTCTGATTCTGTGATGAGCAAAAGGAGTCAGATATTCTAGCTACCTACGTATACTTTTCTAAATAAAGTGAGCCCTACAGTTGAGCTGAAAGTGGTTTCTCATTTTAAAATAAAAATTCTGACCTTACATCACTCTGTTTTTTTAACATGCGTTAGTTGTCCCGAACCCAGTCAGCTTTGGAGACACTGACAAAATAGAATTTCTTTCGATCTGCAAAACTAGAGCTCATACCGGGGAATGTAGTAGCTAAATCAAAAAGATATTACCCTGTGAACAGTAAGCTGACCCCTTAGATCATGTTCTGGCTCTCCTGTTTCTAACTCCAAAATCTCTATTTCACTTCTCTAGCTCTAACTTCTCTTGAGTTTTAGTTATCTGGGCATCTCCATCTGAATATCCCAGGTCCATCTCAAACTCATCACTAAATGCAAATTAATCATCTCAAACTCCCAGTTCCACATTTCTGCTTTGGATTTCTTCCGAGGACCTCTAGCCTCCATAGCACTTACTTGTTTTATCCACTGTCTGTCTTCCTCAACCAGAATGTAAGCTCCATGAGGGTTAGAACTTCTGTAAATTTTGCTCACTGCTGTTTCCCCATTGCCTAAAATAGTGCTTGGTGTGTGGTGGGTATTCAATGGATATTTGTTAAATCAATATTTACCCAGACTTGCTCCTGTCCTGGACTAATGCCGTCACTGGTTTTCACAGCACTCTGATTTTCCAGTTTATACAGGCTCAAATCCTTGTAGTCGTTTTTAACTCTTCCCTATCCTCCTCCTATACCCACTTTAATAAACAATTGCTTACAATGTTGTTTCCAAATATCTTTTAGGGTAATGTCATCCCTTCTATTCTCATTACCACTGTTATAAATTAGGTACTTGAAAACTCTAACTGGGACTATGAAATAGAAGCTACTAAGTATCATGTTCTCTAGGTTTTTGTTACTTTAATTAATCCTACCTATCACTGCCAGATCAATCTTCCTTGGAGCTCAGCTCTCATTATGTCACTCCCTTACTTAAGGCTCAATACTGTTTAAATATGTAATACTCAGTCTGGCATTTGGAAGTGCTGTGATATGACCCCAACCTTTCACTTCAGTTTTATCTCCCACTTTTCCTTTACAGATTCCTTATGGTATAAACAAACTGGGCCACTTGTTCTTTGACTACTCCTTGAACTTTCCTACTTCTGTACCTTTCTCCATATAGTACCTTCTTCAGGAATGTTCATTACCAAGTATTTCTTGTGGTATTTGCTTTTGTGTAGATAAATAATATCCATATACTACAATCTTTTGGTTCATCGGTTTTGAAAACTGACTTATTATGGTAGATGAGGATTTAGCTCTTTCACACAATCACATTTCACCTCTGTGCCAGATGTCTCCTGTTTGTCCCTCCAGTTCCACCATCCACCTGCTCTCTGTCCCAAGAATCTCACCTGTATGGATTACATCTGTGGCTCCCATACTGTCTGGCTTCTTGTTGGGTTTGGTCAGTGGGGAGCAGATAGGAAGTCTGAGGAAGGGAAGTGAGAGAGGCTAACCCTAACTTTACCCTAACTCCCTCCCAGTGACAAAGGTCATTGTTTCATACAAAGGGGCCTTACAGCTTTCTTCTTTTGGGTTTTGGCCACTGCTCCCTTCCTTCCTCCTTTGGGCCTAGGGGGTCCAATACTGTGATTCTCTTACATACTACCCACATCTTTGTGAATAATCCCTTTGTAAACACACTCTTTTGGTTTATCCTAATTTGAGGGTACCATCTACTTCCTGTTGGGATCTGACTGACAGCTATACTCTCCTTCTATTCTCCCAATTTAGTTATATTAAAATTTTTGGTTAATTCAAAATTTGTTTAAAATAATATATTATAAATACCATAGTGTTTCCTAAGTATATTTTCTTTCTGACACAGTCTTTTATTTTTCTACAAGTTGGTTAATATTTCATTTTTTTATTTCTTAGGTTTTTAAAAATTTTTTGCTAATTCTTTCTAGGAAGATGGTTGAACACATTAGGCACTCTATAAATTCTATTTCTTCCTGGAAACCTTCTTCTTGGGCCCTACCCTCTTTCTGTTTAATCATGTTTAGGAATTGTCTAGGCTGGCTATCAATACCTCTAGAATCCTATTACTTTCTTGGTTTACTTCTTTGTTTTGCTGACGCACATACTCTAGTAGTGTCCTAAGAAATGATACATGGGAAGTAAACTTCTTGAAGCCTTGCATATCTAAAAAGAGTCTTTGATAATTTAGTTGTGTACAGAATACTAGCTTGAAAATGGCTTTTATCTCAGAATTTTGAATTGCTTTATTTTCTTCTAATTTCTTTGGTTTCTGTTGAGAAGTGTAGTGTCCTTCTAATTTCCAAACTTCTGAATGTACCTTTAAGAAGTGTTTAGAAGATGTGTCTTTGTGTTGGTCTTTTGATGTTTTCACTGTGGTTGGTCTTTGATATGTCTGTTCAGTCTGGAAATCTGTATCCTTCAGTTCTGGACATTTTCCTTGCATTATTATAGAAGACACTCTTAGTTGCCTGGTCAACAGACATTCTCCAGATATTCCTTGCTAACAGAATTCTGATTTTATCCAGACAGCAATGTGCCCAGTCCCAGAGCACAAATACATAATGAATGTTAAAGCTAGCCATGGTAATCCCGTTCCCATTTGCCAGATACTTGTTTTTCCAGTTTAACTTTGTAACTAATGGTGGCCATGTAATGCTTTTCTGGTTAGTGAAATAAAAGAAGTCTGCTGGGGGAAGGAGAGTTTCAGGGGATGGTTTTATTTTCTGATATGAGTCAGATGCATGGAAAGAGTTCATTGTGTTGTCTCTTTTTCCCTGCTTTGGATGTACTTGTGAAAGGGCATGTTGTCATTTTAAAATTGTGATAGCCATCTTGCTATGTAGAGGAGACAAACTTAAGGACAAAATGCCAAAATACTGAGATATGGCAGAGTTGATTGAGTCAAAGCCCCAAACGTGGAATAGCCTACCTCTGGACCTCGTGTTATATGAGATAATTAAACACTTTTATTATTTTTGCTGTTTTTGCTTGGCTATTTTGTCAACTGCAACCAAATGACTTCTAACTGAAGCACAGTTTGTTGATAAAATTTTCCCCTTAATTTTCTCTATTCCCCTTTTGGAACTCCTATTAGTTGGGGCTCTCAGATTAATTTTCTTACCTCCTTCTCCCTTTTTTTTCCCCATCCTTTTCTCACTGTTCTAATATTCTGGGAAATTTCCTCAGTTTTAGCTTTCAACCATTCTACTGAATTGTTTATTTCGGCTCTCCAAGTTCTAATTTCCGAGATCTCTTCTTTGATAGTTCTTAAGAAATACATCTTGTTTTCATGGATGTAACATTCTCTTTTAAATCTGAGACTGTTAATTATTGTTTTGAAAAGTTTTCTTTTGTTACCTGCATTGTCTCTATTTCTTCTGAGTTACTGTTTTCTGTTTTATTTTATTTTTTTAAGGTTGGAGGCTTTCTTCAATTGTCAGGTGATATAAAGTTGTCTTTTTATTTTTGCAAAAGGTCCTAGGAAGTTGATTGGAAGCTTTATGTATGTGAGTGGACTACTTTGTAGGGTGGTTAGGTAGCAAGTAAGCTCTTTTTTTTGAAACTCCAAAAGAGCAGCATCTGTATATATTTTCTTTTAGGATTTTAATTTCTCAAAAAAATAATACTCAAAGAGGTATACGGATACCTGCAAGCATTGTAGAAGCAGAGATAGTGGTGGTAAAAGTGATTATGGGTCCTACAATTAGACTTTTGCTGAATCCTTCTCAGTGATGTGCTGGCAAATAATAGCAACTAGCTCTCTGAAAGAAGAAAAAGCCCTGATTTGTAACAACCTAACATCTGTGGTATAAATATTCCCACCATGTCCAATTTCAGGCTATTAACATGATGTCACTGAATGCAGAGTTGGGAAGACATGCGCAGTAGTTCATCATTATATAGTATTTCTGTCATGCAGATACAATAGATATAAATAATCTCAAGAGTATAAATAGTAAAATGTAGGAAAAATAATTAGGAAGTTATAGCCTTTGAGTATATATTATGTCTGTTTTTGATACAATTTATTTAGTCATAAGCTTATATAATTTAATTTTTTTTAATGCCTGTGTTTAACAACTGGCTTACAAAATTCCTGAGAATTTAGCAGTTCCTATGAGCTAGTACAAATTAACTCTTGTACAAATTAACTCTGGAGCATTGCTGCTGTTTCCAGCCCCAGTCCATCACCCTTCACTGTGTCTGGTCTTTCTGACTCTGGAGTCTATTGTTGATTTTCTTCTGACAAAATAGCTCTGGTATTCTGCAAGGGGGTGGTGGAGGATAAAGAGTGATGGCCTAAGCGAGTAAACCTAGGGATCTTCAGCTTGTTGTGCAGAGACTTTCAACAAATTCCTATATTTTCAGTTTCATACCTAACTCTTGCTTTCCATGGTAACTGATGCCACAAAGTCTTAAGCTCTCTTTGGCTCTGCCAGTACAATAAGCTTCTCTGCAGGCACTTAACAGCAGTGCCTCTGCCCTCCTGGGTCCATTGCTTCTGTTCCATCTGCTTTCTATCTTCTAAGACTTTGACATCACTTGTTGGTTATTATCTTCTCTCCCATTTTCTTTGTTCTTGTGGATTTATCAATTTTATATTTCCTTTTCCCATTAGTGAGAGCAAATAAATGTGTTCAGCTAGATATGCTTAACTGGAAAGATAGCTCAATAAGTACTGCATTTAAAAATTGTTGAATTGACTTAAGATTCCTGGATGCTTGTAGTAGCAACTAAACCCTGTCAGTTAACAGAAACTTATCACTAACCACTGGTTTATTTAGTGTAGTATTGTGTTCTAGGCCCTTAGATATCCATTTTGATTTTTCCTCTACATGCTTTTTTTAAATAAAATTTTTATTTTAGAATAATTTTAGGTTTACAGAAAGTTGTGAAGATTGTACAGAATGTTTTCACATACCCCACATTCACTTTTCCTTATTATAAATATCTTACCTTAATGTGTTACACTGGTCACAATTAATGAACCAATATTGATACATCATTATTACTTAATGTCCATACTTTATTCAGGTCTCTTAAGTTTTTTACCTACTGTCCTTTTTCTGTTCCAGGATCCTATCTAGGCTACTACATTAAATTTAATCATCATGGCTCCTTAGGGTCCTCTTGGCTGTGACAGTTTCTCACACTTTCCTTGCTTTTGATGACCTTGACAATTTTGAGTACTGATTAGGTATTTTATAGAACATCCCTCAACTGGGATTTCTCTGTTTTGCTCATGATTAGACTGGGGTTGTGGGTTTTGGAGAGGAAGACCACAGAGATACAATGCCATTTTCATCGCATCATATCAAGGGTGCTGCAATATTGCAACATAATTCTGATGCCAACCACCTGGAGTTAGCACAGACTCCAGATTAAGGGCACAGTCAACAAGACTGTCCACGCTTCAGATGCCAGTTTGGGGTTTCCCTGCCCACCTGCACTTCTGATCAAACGGCTACAAATTCACGGGTTCCCACAAACCCCTGAATTAGCAGTTTTCCTAATTCACTGAAACAACCCACATAACTCAGGAAAGATGTATGTTTATGATTACAGCTTTATTATAAAGGATACAAATTAGGACCAGCCAAGTGAAGAGACACATAGGGGGCAGTTTGGGAGGATCTCCAACACAGTTTCCATTCTCTCTCCCCATGGAATCAGGGTGCATCACCCACCTGGCACATCAATGTGCTCACCAACCAGGAAGCTCTTCTGAGCCTTGGTGTCCTGCATTTATATTGAGATTTCATTACATAGGCATGATTGATTGAATCATTGACCATGTGATTGAACTCAATCTCCAGTATACCTCCCCTCCATGGATGGGGTCAGGCTGGGCTGATATCACCTGGCTTAAAGCCCCAACCCTCTAATCACATAGTTGGTCTCTCTGGCCTGGCCAGCTTCCATCCTAAGTTATTAGCATAAACTCAGATATAGTCCAAGGGACTCATGAATAACAAAGTTACCCATATCACATGGGAAATTCCAAGGATTTATATAGTCTCCTTCCCAGGAACCAGGGATAAAGGGCCGTCAAGTTCTTTATTATATAATAGGTACATACGATCAACATTACCTTTCTCTGTTGATGTTGACTTGATCACCTGGCTGAGGTAGTGTTTGTCAGGTTTCGTTACTGTAAATTTTCTCTCCCTCCACTCTTTTTATACTGTACCTTTTACTGGAGAATAGCATTATTTACATTCTTTTAAAATCATTTTCTTTTATTCTTGACTCCTTGTTTCTACTTTATTTTTGGAAATAATATTACTAGTCAGTGCTCATCCTCATTTTGATTTGATTTTTTTTTTTTTTTTTGGCCGCACTGTGCAGCATGTGTGGTCTTAGTTCCCTGACCAGGGATGGAACCCCTGTCCCCTGAAATGGAAGCATGGAGTCTTAACCACTGGACTGCCAGGGAAGTCCCCCTATTTTGAGTTTGGTGGGATTACCAAAATCTAGAAACTCTAAATCAGAACCTGTACAGAAGATAAAAGCACAGAAGATAAAAACAGAGCTTTAAGTAAAAATTGCAGTTGCAAAGATCCTGAGTGTTTCTTTCTTGATAACACTCAGAATCCTTGAAGGGATGGAATTATCTCATATGAGATAGAGAAGTGCAGCTCAGGGACCTGTAAGATGAAGCTGTGGAAAAGAGCAAGAGAAAATATGATTTTGACATTATATTTTTGTCTTAATTTTTATTTTGGAGATTTAACACTGGAATTCTGCCTTTGGAAGGCCTGGGGTAGCTTTTTTTTTTTCTCACCAACATTTTATTATAAAAAATTCAAACATATAGCAAAGTTGAAAGAATTTTAGAGTGAAATAATTTTACAGTGAAATCTATTCATACCACCTAGGTTTACCATTAACTTTTTACTCTGCTTGTTCTGTCACATAGCCATCTGTTCATCTATCCATCTATTAGCCCATCTAATTTTTTTGATGCATTTTAAAGTTAATTGCAGGTGACAGTATACTTCTCCCTAAATACTTCATTCAGTATGTATACCAATAACTAGAGTTCAGTACAGTTTTTAAAATGTGAAATTTACATGTAATGAAATGTGCAAATCTTAAGTGTATATTCACTGACTTTTACACATAGGTATGGGTAGTCCAAACCACTATGACATATGGGACATTACCATCCCTCCAGAAAACTTCCCTCATGCCCCTTTCCAAATAATCTCTGACCTCACCTCCTCTGGAATCACTGTTCTAATTTTTTCTCCACTATAGATTATTTTTGCCTGTTCTAGAATTTGATATAAATGGAATCATACAGTATGTGCTCTCATGTGTAAGATTTCTTTCACTAGCATAATGGTTTTTAGATTTATCTATGTTGTTTCATGTCTGTTCCTTCTCATTGCTTGTTATTTATAAATATACAATTTAAAAATCCATTCTTCTATTTATGTACATCTGGGCTATTTTCAATTTGGAGCTATTATGAATAAAGCTGTTATGAACACTTGCATTCAAGTCTTTGAGGGAAATATGTTTTCATTTTATGCCTAGGAGTGGAACTGCTGGGTCATAGGATAGTTATATATTTAGGTCTTCTAATGCCAGACTATTTTCCAAAGTGGTTATGCCATTTTAAATTCCCACCAATAATGTAAGAAAGTTCCAGTTACCCCACAACCTTGTCAATATTTGGTTTTGTCATTCCTTTAAATTTTAACCATTCTAGTGGTGTGTTGTAACTGATATACCATTGTAATTTTAATTTTAATTTCCCTGTTGACTAATAATGTTGAGTACTTTTTTCATGTACTTACTGGCTATTAATGTATCTTCACATTTTTTTTTTTGATTTTAAAAAATTTTTATTTTTTGCCTGTGTTGGGTCTTTGTTGCTGTGCACCAGGTTTCTCTAGTTGCAGCGAGTGGGGGTTACTCTTCGTTGCATGCATGGGCTTCTCATTGTGGTAGCTTCTCTTGTCGCGGAGCACAGGCTCTAGGCATGCAAGCTTCAGTAGTTGTGGCACGCAGGCTTAGTTGCTCTGCGGCATGTGGGATCTTCCTGGAGCAAGGCTCGAACCCATGTCCCCTGCATTGGCAGGCAGATTCTTAACCACTATGCCACCAGGGAAGTCCCTGTCTTCACTTTTATGAAACATATATTCAAACATTTTTATCTATTTTTCAATTGAGTTGTCTTTTCATTGTGAATCGTGGGTTTTTTTTTTTTTTTTTACATTATAGCTCAGTTCTGTCGCATAGAATTTTCTGCATAGTCCAATATATTTATTGTGAAATATGGCTACTGCAAATGAGGAAGTGTATTTTTAATTGTATTTAATTTTAATTAGTTTAGATTGAAATAGCTACATTGGCTAATGACTAGCATATTGGACAGTGCTGTTCTAAAAACTAGTCCTTATCAGATACATGCTTTGTGATTATCTTCTCCCAATCTGTGGCTTGCCTATTCATTTTCTTTTTTCTTTTCTTTTTTTTATTTTGGCTGCGTTGGGTCTCCGTTGCTGTGCATGGGCTTTCTCTAGTTGTGGCAAGCGGGGGCCACTCTTCATTGCGGTGTGCAGGCCTTTCACCACGGTGGCTTCTCCCACTGCAGAGCATGGGCTCTAGGCACGTGGGCTCAGTAGTTGTGGCTCTCGAGCTCCAGAGTGCAGGCTCAGTAGTTGTGGTGCACGGGCTTAGTTGCTCTGCGGCATGTGGGATCTTCCCGGACCAGGGCTCAAACCCGTGTCCCCTGCGTTGGCAGGCGGATTCTTAACCACTGCACCTCCAGGGAAGTCCCTATTCATTTTCTTAATGGTATCTTTTGATGAGGAGAAGTTTTAAATTTTGATCAAGCTTAATTTTTCAATTTTCTCTTTAATGGTTATTGTGTTCTATGACCCATCTAAGAAACTTTTGACTACTCCTAAGTCACGATTTTTATGTTTGGGTTTATGATCCACCTTGATGGTGTTTGGTGGGAGTCAGGGTTATTTGAGTACCATTGTTGAAAAGACTTTCCTGATTGGTTGCTTTGGCACCTTTCTGAAAAACAGAAAACTATAAGTGTGGATGTATTTCTGTTCTCTCTATTCTCTTTCATTGATTTATTTACTGAGCGTCATGCCCTTACTACACTGTTTCGATTACTATAGTTTTAAGTCTTAAAGTCAGACATCCTTCAATTTTGTTCTTTTTCAAGATTGTTTTGAGTATTTTAGGTCCTTTGAATTTCCATATAAATTTTAGAGCCAGCTTGGTAATTGTTGGGATTATGACTGGGATTTTTGTTAAATCTATAGATCTTAGATATGATGAAAGAAATGTTTGATATTTTTAATCTGAGATTCTTAGGAATGGATGTCTCTATAGGTTGATGTATTTTAATACTTTGTCAAGAAGGAAAACAGGGTCTTCTGTGATCCAGGCCAGAAGAGAACCTATAATAGTCTTTGTTTCTTCCATTTTGTATTGTTTACTCAGAGGGACTTTGAACAATAATTTCCTAGGCAGTACCTGGGGATGGAGTTGCAGACTCTATGGACCATGAAAAGTCAAGAATCTAGATTCCAAAAGACAGAACAGAAACCATTTCCAAGATGAACTAATGATGCTAAATGTGAAAAATCCATGTATTATTCTGTGACTTATGTCCTATTTAAGGAAGGCAATAAACTGTATGATTTTTTTCTTCTCTGTAGCAACTCTAAACTATTTTGCCTTGGTTTTTCTCAACATTATTTTAGGAAAAGTGAAGCTTCACAACTTTGTTCTCTTTAATTCTTATTTTAATTCAATATGCGCTTGGAAGATAAACCTACAGATTATTTAGTTTAATCTCTTCATGTTGTATATGAAGTAATAGTTCAATGATTTGTTCAAGATCACTGAGCTAGTTAGTAGCAGAGTTCTGACAATATTCCAGGCGTTCCAACCTCTCTACTCCACTGATATTTCCACTATGCTTTGTTGTCATAACAGCTAACCAGTGAGTAATTCCTGAGCCCCTATAATGTGCCTAGCATTGGGCTATGTATAGATGATATAAATTATCATTATGCTATAGCTCTGATCCTCAAATACCATAGAGTCCTGTGTAAGACAAGAAACAATTAGAAAATAGTAAAAGGCAATGTATAATAATATTCCAAGTTGGATCAAATTTTGGATAAAATGCTATAAATGCATATAGAAGTAATACTGTGACTCATTTTAAATAAATCTGGCTGTATTAGAGCAATGTAGAACTGTAATTGAAAGCAGGTTGTACAAGAGAGATCTGAAACAAGCTAGCTGTATAAAATGAATGAAGTCAAATTGAACCTTAAATTCATGGTCTGTTAAATAAAATGTTAACAGTTGTTAAGAAGGTGAAGATTAATGCTTGATGAAATTATTAGAGAAGGCTTTATGAAGAAGTAGGGTTTGAGACATAATTTCAAGGACTGATGGAATTATAAAGGGTGAAGGGGATTATAAACTATTATAATTGGGATACAAACACTATTTTAATGAAAATTTGAATACATTATAAATTAAAATGTAATTTTAATGCAGTTCAAGAGAACTGAAAAAATTACTTTTTTTTTTTTTTTGCGGTACACAGGCCTCTCACTGTTGTGGCCTCTCCTGTTGCGGAGCACAGGCTCCGGACGCGCAGGCTCAGGGGCTATGGCTCACGGGCCCAGCCGCTCCGCGGCACGTGGGATCTTCCTGGACCGGGGCACGAACTCGTGTGCCCTGCATCGGCAGGTGGACTCTCAACCACTGTGCCACCAGGGAAGCCCTGAAATAAATTACTTTTAACTAAAGCTAAAGAAGCCTAAATTTATATGAGAAGGTTAAAGGTGGAAAATGCCTACTGAATTAAGCAGTTGAGTAGAAATTTAGGTTTTTTCCTGCAGAGGTGGTGCTATTTTGCCTAGGTGTTTCTTCTATGACAGCTGGTCCAAATGGAGTATTGTTTTTTCAACAATATTCCTTAAAGGTCAATGAGAGACCTTTATTTCCATCTTGCTTTCAACAAGTTGCCCTAAAAAAAAATAAAATAACATCTCTGACTCTGTATTTCCTTATCTAGAAATGGGATTAATAATAACTTCACTGCCAACCTCATGGCAGTTATGAAACCTGAACAGGATAATGTGTGTAAAAATGCTTTGGAATCTTTCAATATAAGATTCAGTAAGTAGTAAGAATTGTACGGATTATGGTCTAATGGAGATTCTATGAAGATATTTTTAGAGATAAATTCTGCAGAATTCTCTGCAGCATTGACTTGGATTGTTTCCCAAGATTCTAATAGGCACTATGTATTATATTTTTCCTGGGGTGTAGATAACTATATATGTGTGCAGTATGATTAGTTGAATGCTTCATATGTAATGAATCATCTTTCATAAACTGGGCTGATTTGCAACTATGCAGTTAGCTATTTTTTTGCGATACGTGGGCCTCTCACTGTTGTGGCCTCTCCCGTTGCAGAGCACAGGCTCCGGACGCGCAGGCTCAGCGGCCATGGCTCACGGGCCCAGCCACTCCGCGGTATGTGGGATCTTCCCGGACCGGGGCACGAACCCGTGTCCCCCACATCGGCAGGCGGACTCTCAACCACTGCGCCACCAGGGAAACCCCAGTTAGCTATTATTTAGAGTGTCATTGGAAAATTGTTTGTGTTACTTTTTATTTATACATTATGTACAAAAAATTGCTTTCTTCATATCTGTATCCACTCTGTAATGACCTATATAAGAAAAGAATCTGAAAAAGAGTGTATATATGTATATGTATAATTGATTCACTTTGCTAAACAGCAGACACTAACACAACATTGTAAATGAACTATACTCCAATAAAAATTAATTAAAAAAATAAAAAATCCACACACATACAAAAAGAAGTAAGTTCAGTTGTTACTAAGAAAAACAGATCTTGGTTTGTGATGTAAAGAGAGTCTTCAATTCACTGCCTCCATGTCCCTATTCTCTAGCATCTGATACTATAATCTTATTTTATGGGGTTTGATAATTAATATTATAAAAATTAATAAATTATCAGTGCTCAAATAACATATAACTCTTGACAAATGTTCAAAATACACAAAGGACTTGATTTCTTAGCAAAATATGCATATTTTTTCATATGGCAAAAAAGAATTGCCCTTTTATGTCAATTATATTACAATTAAAAAAAAAAATAGGGGCTTCCCTGGTGGTGCAGTGGTTGGGAGTCTGCCTGCCGATGCCGGGGACGCAGGTTCGCGCCCCGGTCCGGGAGGATCCCACGTGCCGCCCAGCAGCTGGGCCCCTGAGCCGTGGCCGATGGGCCTGCACGTTCGGAGCCTGTGCTCCGCAGCGGGAGAGGCCACAACAG
>RJWK010038320.1:0-20860 GCA_004363435.1 Platanista minor
GTGCTGAACTCTCTCAGCTTTTGCTTGTCTGTAAAGGTTTTAATTTCTCCATCAAATCTGAATGAGAGCCTTGCTGGGTAGAGTAATCTTGGTTGCAGGTGTTTCTCCTTCATCACTTTAAGTATGTCCTGCCAGTCCCTTCTGGCTTGAAGAGTTTCTGCTGAAAGGTCAGATGTTAACCTTATGGGGATTCCCTTGTTTGTTATTTGTTGTTTTTCCCTTGTTGCTTTTAATATGTTTTATTTGTATTTAATTTTTGATAATTTGATTAGTATGTGCCTTGGCGTGTTTCTCCTTGGATTTTTCCTGTATGGGACTCTCTGTGCTTCCTGGACTTGATTAACTATTTCCTTTCCCATATTAGGGAAGTTTTCAACTATAATCTCTTCAAATATTTTCTTAGTCCCTTTCTTTTTCTCTTCTTCTTCTGGAACCCCTATAATTCGAATGTTGGTGCGTTTAATGTTGTCCCAGAGGTCTCTGAGACTGTCCTCAGTTCTTTACATTCTTTTTTCCTTACTCTGCTCTGTAGTAGTTATTTCCACTATTTTATCTTTCAGGTCACTTATCTGTTCTTCTGCCTCAGTTATTCTGCTATTGATCCCATCTGGAGTATTTTTAATTGCATTTATTGTGCTGTTCATTGTTGCTTGTTTCATCTTCAGTTCTTCTAGGTCCTTGTTAATTCTATTTCCAAGGTTTTGGATCATGTTTACTATCATTATTCTGAATTCTTTTTCAGATAGACTGCCTATTTCCTCTTCATTTGTTAGGTCTGGTGGGTTTTTATCTTGCTCCTTCATCTGTTGTGTGTTTTTCTGTCTTCTCATTTTGCTTATCGTACTGTGTTTGTGGTGTCCTTTTTGCAGGCTTCAGGTTCGTAGTTCCTATTGTTTTTGGTGTCTGTCCTCAGTGGCTAAAGTTGGTTCAGTGGGTTGTGTAGGCTTCCTGGTGCAGGGGACTAGTGCCTGTGTTCTGATGGATGGGGCTGGATCTTGTCTTTCTGGTGGGCAGGTCCACGTCAGGTGGTGTGTTTTGGTTTGTCGCTTTATTATGATTTTAGGCGGCCTCTCTGTTAATGGGTCGGGTTGTGTTCATGTCTTGCTAGTTGTTTTGCATAGGGTGTCCAGCACTGTCGCTTGCTGGTCTTTGAGTGAAGCTGGGTGCTGGTGTTGAGATGGAGATCTCTGGGAGATTTTTGCCATTTGATATTATGTGGGGTTGGGAGGTCTCTTGTAGACCAGTGTCCTGACGTTGTCTCTCCCACCTCACAGGCACAGCACTGACTCCTGGCTGCAGCACCAAGAGCCTTTCATCCACACGGCTCAGAATAAAAGGGAGAAAAAGTAGAAAGGAAGAAAGAAAGAAAGAGAAAGAGTGGGAGAGGGAGGGAGTGAGTGAAGAAGGCAGAAAGGAAGGATAAAATAGAATAATGTTAGATAAAATAAAATAAGGTTATTAAAATAAAAAATTAAGATAGAAACAAAATTTTTTAAAAGTTAAAAAAACCCCAGAAAGAACCCTAGGACAAATGGTGAAAGCAAAGCTATACAGACAAAATCTCACACAGATGAATACACATATACACTCATAAAAAGAGGAAAGGGGGAAAAAGATCTTGCTCTCAAAGTCCACCTCCTCAATTTGGGATGATTCGTTGTCTATTTATGTATTCCACAGATGCAGGGTACATCAAGTTGATTGTGGGGATTTAATCCGCTGCTCCTGAGGCTGCTGGGAGAGATTTCCCTTTCTCTTCTTTGTTCCCACAGCTCCCGGGGCTCAGCTTTGGATCTGGCCCCGCCTCTGCGTGTAGGTCGCCGGACGGCGTCTGTTCTTCGCTCAGACAGGACGGGGTTAAAGGAGCCGCTGACTCGGCGGCTCTGGCTCACTCAGGCTGGGGGAGGGAGGGGCACGGAGTGCGGGGAGAGCCTGCTGCGGCAGATGCCGGCGGGACGTTGCACCAGCCTGAGGCACACCGTGCAATCTCCCGCGGAAGTTGTCCTTGGATCACGGGACCCTGGCGTTGGCGGGCTGCACAGGATCCGGGAGGGGAGGTGTGGAGAGTGACCTGTGGTCGCACACAGGCTTCCTGGTGGCGGCAGCAGCAGCCCCAGTGCCCGAGGCCAGTCTCTGGGGTCCCCGCTGGTAGCCGCGGCTCGCGCCCATCTCTGGAGCTCCTTTAAGCAGCGCTCTAAATCCCCTCTCCTCGCGCACCAGGAAACAAAGAGGGAAGAAAAAGTCTCTTGCCTCTTCGGCAGGTCCAGACTTTCCCCGGACTCCCTCCCGGCTAGCCGTGGTGCACTAGCCCCCTGCAGGCTGTGTTCACGCCGCCAACCCCAGTCCTCTCCCTGCGCTCCGACCGAAGCCCGAGCCTCAGCTCCCAGCCCCGCCCGCCCCGGCCGGTGAGCAGACAAGCCTCTCGGGCTGGTGAGTGCCGGTCGGCATCTATCCTCCGTGCGGGAATCTCTCCGCTTTGCCCTCCGCGCCCCTGTTGCTGCACTCTCCTCCGCGGCTCCGAAGCTTCCCCCATCCGCCACCCGCAGTCTCCGCCCGCGAAGGGGCTTCTCAGTGTGTGGAAACCTTTCCTGCTTCACAGCTCCCTCCCACTGGTGCCGGTCCCGTCCCTATCTTCTGTCTGTGTTTTTAGGGTTTTTTTGTTTGCCCTACTCAGGTAAGTGTGGAGTTTCTTGCCTTTTGGGAGGTCTGAGGTCTTCTGCCAGCGTTCAGTAGGTTTTCTGCAGGAATTGTCCCACGTGTAGATGTATTTCTGGTGTATCTGTGGGGAGGAAGGTAATCTCCGTGTCTTACTCTTCTGCCATCTTGTCTCTAACCTCCTTCCTTCCTTTTTTCCTTTCTATTCTCATTGTCTTTTCTCTTGAGAACTGCTCTTAGAGGATGTCATAGACAGCAGAGAGTCTCAGCCCTTAAGCTATCTTCTCTTCCCTGAAGTTGTCTGTTTCAAATACAAATTCAAGTAGCCCATTTGCCTTTTCGAAACCTTTTTTTTTTTTTTGGCGGTACGCGGGCCTCTCACTGCCGTGGCCTCTCCCGTTGCGGAGCACAGGCTCCCCGGACGCGCAGGCGCAGCGGCCGTGGCTCACGGGCCCAGCTACTCCGCTGCATGTGGGATCTTCCCAGACCAGGGCACGAACCCGTGTCCCCTGCATCGGCAGGCGGATTCTCAACCCCTGCGCCACCAGGGAAGCCCTCGAAACCTTTTTTAAGAAAACAAGACCTTGAATTGGTTTGGATGGCTGTGATTTTGAGATTCTAGTATTAACATACTTAAATGCCAAAGGAATATAAGCTAAAACATGCTTGTAGAGAAATGCCACCCTGCCAATGTAACAAAAATAATAATAATTTTACCTTTCTTATTAGTTACAGAGCACAGGTATTAGCTTGGAAAAGAAGGGGCTTCTAAGATGTTTAAATAAACGAATAAAGTTCATTTTCATAGGATTTGAAGTAATTTGATGAGCTGCAAGGGTCCTGAAAGTTAAGTTGTTAAAACTTCATTACAACGGGTCTGGGCACAAGCTGAATGCTAGAATTATCATCGAGTGGAATTGCAGACATGATGTAAAATATAATAAATTACTGTGATTAAAGTCACATTTGAAGTATTCATTTACTAAAAGGGAAAAATAAATCAAGAAATTAGCAATGCAGTTCAATTTAATAGTATCAATTAGTAAATTAAACAACTGAGGTATTAATTTAACCCTGGACTTATGAATATATAGCATTGTGTGAGAATTTACAAAAGTCCTGGAGATAGTTCTTGCCCTCATCTTGCTCCAATCCACATAGGAAGTAATAGCCTGGATATAGCAATAAAATATACTTTGTAATGTATTCCTTTCTTGAACATCCCACTTTGTTTGCTAGCTGGGTGATTTCCTGGTCTGCCTTTGAATTGATGCAATTTTCACTGAAGAGAAGATATCTCTTTTATGCTAGGTCAGAACAAAGTCTTAGTTTTGTTTGCTCTTTGCAATAAAGAAGTGAGGAATCAACTGTGCAAAACACCACAGACTTGAGATTGTATTTTTAAAAAAAGATTTTTCTTTTTTCTTAAAGAGATGGAAGGACCTCAAGATAAAAAGAAGTGGTTTCTGTATAAATAGTTGTGTCTCAGAGCAGCATAGTAAGACTTGGCCTCTTCAATCTCAGCACTAACAAAGTGACACCACTGGCCTTTGATGATTTGTGACAGTCATTGCATTTCAGTTGTCTGCAACAAACACTACCCTCCAGCATCCTCCTTTTGAACATGAAAAGCCATTTATCAGCTCTGCCTGATGAGGCCTGAGATGACTCAAAGCTTCAGCTGGCTTGTAGACCTCTTTGTGCTGGGACCTGTTGCCAGCGCTTATACTGAGCAAATTTTCAGCACAGTTTAGTGTTAGGTACACACTCTCATTCTTTGCACAATTTAGATAATAATTTTTAGTGTGCTTATGTTTATGTATATATGAACCAAACCAATGTTGAATGTAAACTGCTAGCTTAACAATTTATGTATGGCACATGTATTTCCTAAGCATGGCACAATAAAGCAGCAGTGGGAAACTGAGAAAGAAAGAAAACTGCACTGTGTTAAAACATGAGGATGGTGTCAGAGGTAAGAGGCCCAAAGACTCACATAAGTGGTAAACACTGCTTTTGTGTGTGCTTGGAGAATAGCAGGTGGTATCCGTCAGATTTTTACTATTTGTGCTGCTTGGAGTTGATTTATGTTTACATGTTACTTCAGTGTGGTTTTTTTTTTTTTTTTTTGAGCAGAGAAGTGAAAAAACTCCTAATAAAATCAAAATCAATTTAGCAAGTTTTTTTTAGAGTATACACTATTTTTCCAACATTGTGATAGATTCTAAAGGAGAATATAAACACAGCATACATGTAAGAAACCTCCTGGTCTTTAAAAAGCCTACAAACTTGGTAGATGATCAAGGTTAATAAACATCAAAGTGCAGATTTAAAAATAATCAAGGACCAAATAATGTGGTTCTAAGAAGATATATGCTTTGCTCAGGAGAGGTTTCCATTAGGACAAGGGCCTTG
The DNA here is from genome assembly GCA_004363435.1 of Platanista minor. Classification (NCBI taxonomy): domain Eukaryota; kingdom Metazoa; phylum Chordata; class Mammalia; order Artiodactyla; family Platanistidae; genus Platanista; species Platanista minor. The sequence continues at coordinate 5,071 of RJWK010038320.1, forward strand.
AAGCTTGTACAGACTTTGTAGCTGTGAGGAGGCCAGATTATAGATGACTGAGATTTATGTGTTAAATTCCCTTGTGGAGTTGTCCTGCCACAGGTGTCAAGAGTGAGCATGAGCAGAGGACGAAGCAGGTAGGAGAGTGTTACAGCAACAGGACAGAACACAATATCAGTGTGTAGGTCTCTTTCATTGCTATGGCTTTCTATTTTTATGGTGCCTCCCACTTTGGGCCCTGGGCTGGACCCACATCCTCTTAGGCCACTGGTCTGCTCCCCTCAGTCATGGGACCAATTCCTGGAAGTTGTCCTTCTATCAGTGTAATTCCTCAGGAGGCCTCCCCCAGACTGTAGGGAACTACTAATGACCCTTTTCATTCCCTCTTCTCTGTCCTCTCCCCAATAACTCTAAATAGAGGATTTTCCCCCTAACACTCAGGTGACAATAAATATTTACTGAATAATGTGTTTAAAGGAATCAGGAGTCTCAGCTATTCTGGTTAGTTTTTAACTCTGTTTTCTTCCCTTGTGGGTCCACAGTGCCCTAGGCTTGAAATTTTTTACTTTAGATTAGGGATCAGAATGCTGGTTAGAAAAGAGGATAAAGTGAGGACGTAATGGACACCAAAGTTAGAGTCTTTGAAGCCTTGAAGATTCCCTAGAGCTCTGGATCTCAGATTATGACAAAACCTCTTCTATCTACAAAACCCCATTTGACAGAACACAAGGCTAGATTAGATGCTCTTGGTGTCTCAGTTAGATGCTCTTTACCAGACTGGTGCATCCACCTCCAGTCACTAAGAATGTCAGCTGCCAAGAATCCACAGCTGCAACTTCCCTTGAACTGTCCATGGTAGCCATCTGGCTCAGAAATGCCTGAGAAGCTTTGGCTTCCTCCCCAGAGGCGGTCTGCAACCAATAACTAACTCACAGAGAGGGCAAACACTGCCCCTGTTGCCTCAAAGAGGAAAAAGTCTGCACTGCCATTCATGCTCCAGGGTTCTCTGCAAGATCAGGATGAGGCTAGACTTCAGGTGGACCTGTGATTCTCAAGTTTTAGTGTGTACCAGAATCACCTAGAGGACTTGTTAAAATACAGATTACTGGACCCCACACACAGAGTTTCTGATTCAGTAGATCTGGACCTGAGAATCTGCATTTTAACAAGTTCTCACCTGATGCTGACACTACTGATCTCGGGACCACATTTTGAAAACCACTGAGCTGGACCCACATCTTTCCCTACATCTTTCCCTTATTCTTATCTGCTTGACTTTCTTTTTTGTTTTCTCCTGAGAGCACCCTCCCAAGGATCAGTTAGCATAGGAGTCCCCATCTCAGGCGCTACTTCCAAGGAACCTGACCTAAGATAATAGTCCATCCTGAATTAGACCTACAGGACTTTAAAAAATGTCCTTTTGCATATGTATGTATGCATATGGGATGAAAAGCTGGATCACGACCTGGAAAAAAATGTGCCACCTAAATTTATTGAGAGCTACATGAGCTCTTTGTACACATGAAGTCACTTGAACAATAATAACCAAGGTTTCCCTAGCTTAATAGTTCCTCCTAGCATTGCTTCTGTGACTCTTTCTCAGTAGGCATCAGCACCAGTGCACTGAAGCATCCATAGTTGCTAAGGGACATGAAGCTTAAGGAACAGTATGGGAAGAAGAGATAGGAGCGAAAGCCTCTCTCCCATTTGTGTTAACACTGTTAGAAGAATCGCAAAGCACTGTTATAGATGATTCCATATTTCACAGAGCTTATTGAAACTGTTCTTGCAGAAATGAATGTCAGCCTCCCTCTTCCTCAAACCTGGAAATCAGTCAGTTCAGGAACATGGAAAAGTCATCACAGGCTTCTCAAAATCCTTCTTCCCTCTCACAACTAAACCTTCCTTCCTGGGTCATGCTTATTTGACTCTCCTCTTTTAATCTCAAGTTGAGTTTTGCGGAGCACAGGCTCCGGACGCGCAGGCGCAGCGGCCATGGCTCACGGGCCCAGCCGCTCCGCGGCATGTGGCATCTTCCCAGACCGGGGCACGAACCCGTCTCCCCTGCACCGGCAGGCGGACTCTCAACCACTGCGCCACCAGGGAAGCCCTAAATGTATTTCTTAAGGACTAACTTCTATGATTTCTCTAAGTCCCCCTGAGACTCAGGTGGGGAAACAGTAAATAAACTTTGTTTGTAACAGAAATTGGACTTCAAAACTTTATCTCTGTAAAGTATTGACTTATGCTGATGTGCCATATTAAAAAAGTCTTGATATGAAATACTGAGAAGGTAAAATTTATTGTGTTAAATATATATGTGCATATATATACACATACATGTATGGTATATATACCTCCCACAATACCAGAACTATTTTTCCATCATCCTCTTGGTTATCCATACCATATTTATTTAGAAACTGGAACATGAGTTTCCAAGCCCCAAAGCCAGCTCACTATTTCTTTTTCCTTCCTATGTGACTATCTCAAGTCTCTGTATACACTCCAAGAGTTCAGTGGCTGAGACAGCAAACCTGTTACTCCTCACATATCAGTGACTCTTAAAGATTATTGCCCTACTTTAAGGAGTGGCACAAGACAGCAGAAACATGTCCTGGGTTCATTTGGAGCATTGAGGAATCACTGAAATCTTACAAAGAAGGGTAAAAATCCCCATACATTGGTGTGTTTTATTAGTTTGTTCTTGTTGTTTACTTCACTTTTTGAAACTTACTATAAACTTGCCTCAGGACAATCATTTGGGTACCAACACATGGCATCAGCTAAACTCCAAATTAATTCACATATATTTGGTTGCAGAACTTTCAAATTTGCAAACCACTTTCCCTGGGGGAGAAAAGCAGTCTCTCAGTCCACTCCAAGAAATTCACTGAAGTCAACAAGGTATGCTTGCTACCAGACAAAAGGGGCCTCAGGATTGATGTAATGATATAATTCAGACTTGATTACATACAATTTTGTTTCCACCATCTTTAAGCCTTAGCCAGGATTGGAAGATGCAGGCATTCTGTGACATTTGAAGTCTCTAATCAGGTAACAAATAGACTACCCCACCTGAACAACCTGCTACATAAAGAAGAACAATGACATTTAGCAGTTTTTATGTCTTCACCACCTTCAAGATTCCTTTCCTCAGTTTAAAAGTAATTTGTGATCACTTACTCCATTTATATGGTGAATATTATATACTATCACTAGTTGAATATGCCCAAACACAGATTAAGAGCCTCCATAATTTAGGATTTGGGGGGAGTGACATTAGAGTGTCATGAATTAGTTCATAAGATAAAAGTAAATATTTGATAAAATATTATATTGACAGATAAGTATTTTTCATAGTTTCATAAAGTTTGTGAAAACCTCAGTGTCTCCCAACAATGTGCATAAACACAATGGTGTGACTTTTATTTCTCACAGTCTCAGACTTCTTAGGTGTTACATACAAATTCAAACCATGCTGCCTTACCTTGTTTTGTCTTTCAGAGGCTGGTTTGAAAGAACCATGACTAGTTTAATTGAATTAAATTCTAAATCCAATTTTTATATAATCTCCTGATAGATTATGATGTCCTACTCTATGGATTTTACTTGAGAAGAAACAAGAATAAATTATGAACAGTATGAGGAAGTAACTGAAAATAGTTGGTTTGGGATATACTTTGATGTTTCAGTTTATTGGTTCAATGAAAATATATTTGACGTTCATCATGACTGTTCAGGAGCACAAGTGCGGGAAAACATGAATATTCCCTTTTACAGAATGAGATCAAGGAATAAGATCTCTGGGCTGGGCAGGTGGTGGTGAGACGTTATTATCCCATGGAACGCAACCAATGTAGTCTGAATTTCACCAAGGGTGGCAAAAAATATTCCCTAAACTTGGAAACTAATTTTGCTTAATCTTGTTTTGTACATGTTGCTACCTAAGTACACGGGACAAAGACTCTACATTACCTCTTTTCTCCAATGGATTTATCTACAAGTGGACTTAGGAAATCTCACAAGTGCATGAAAGGCCTTTCAAACACTTACTTCTCTTAGAGTGTGCAAGTATATAATAAGCAGGATTCTCACTACAAACTTGAAAACACATGACTTTTTAGACAGGATTCTGTAAAGATGAGTGAACAATTGTTTGCATCAGGGGGTCTGATGAAGTGCATAAAAGAGGAAAGTTCCATCTATTTATAATGCTTTCATAGAACCCAGATCCATGGAGACTTAGCTGTGGGACTTAGCACACAATACCAGGATTCCTATCTTTCTCCCCCTTCTATAGCCACCCATCTTATTGGAGGAAAGGAATGAATGGAGTGAAGAGCATCTGAATTTCACTTTTCTTTTTTCTACTGGCTGGGCACATTGTTATTCTTTCAACAAATCCAACTATGATGATGCTTCTTTACATAATGGATGCAGTTCATGTAGAGAAACTTCAATAATATCATACTGAGTATGATAGAGTATTTAATTGTATCTCTTTTAGGCACATAGTTAACAAAACGGAACATGATGAGCATGTTTGAAGAAAACATTTCCTTTATTTTAATTGTCTAAAACTCTGAACAGCTATTTAAAATGCTAGTTTTCAAGCCATATGTAATGCCAAAAATAACACTGTGAATCTGATGACTTTATATTGCAACTCATAACTTTGTTATTTCAGGAGATGTTTGAATATTTTCAAGATAACCAATATGTCACCCTTATGAAAAGACTATTATTTTATAAATAGAAGAATATATTTTGTTTAATTTTAAGGATAAGTTATAATTGATGAAAAGAAATATCATTAACATATATTATTTTTTCCCTCTCATTGCACTAGTATTTATTTCCTTGGTAAATATATTTTAGCTATATTTAAAATAGTTTAATAAAGATGATAAATCATATAATGATTTAAAGGATTTTGATTCTGATTTTTTTCAAACAAAAAATATAAAGTATTTTAATATATCTACAAACTGCTAAAATAATATTTAACAGTCATGTATTAAATATTGGTCATATTCTAATCATGATACAGGGATAAAATGGTGAAAATTTGTGGTCTCTGCTATCAAGGAGTTTGCAGAAAGGGCATAAGTGTTGCTTCATAATGCTTCAAACTAAAACATTGAAAGGAAGACATATTAGTCAGCCCAGGCTGCCAAAAAAAAAAAAAAAAAAAACCATAGACTGGGTTGCTTAACAGAAATTTACTTGCTCAGAGTTCTGGAGGCTGGAAAGTCCAAGATCAAAGTTCTGGCTGATTTGGTTTCTGCTGAGGCCTCTCTTCCCAGCTTGCAGACTGCTGGCTGCCTTCTCAATATGTCCTCACTTAAGCAGAGATAGAGCAAGATTTTACCTTATGTTTCATTGTTTTGTTCTCTTCTTATAAGGGCACCAGTCCTATTGGATTAAGGCCCCACCTTTTTGACCTCATTTAACCTTTATCACTGCCCTTTTCCCAAAAACAATAATATTGGAGGTTAAGGTTTTAACATATGAATTTCAGGGAGTTGCAGTTCAGTTCATAGCAGAAGGCTTGACTGAATTGCCTTGTTAAAATGAGGCTTCTTTATTTAGTTGTTAGTATTTGGGAAACGATATTGCCTTAGATGGAAACTTTATCATGGAACCAAATCTAACTTATGTGACTTAATAGTTTCCCCATATTCATTTGCATGAGCTCAATTACATAAACTGAAAAATTGTACAGGTTATTATATTGCACCATTGCGATATTGCAAAGAGAGTTTAAAATGTTTCTTTATAAATTCAAAAAATTTTAAGCTAGCTGCAATGAAAGAATTTGTCAGTAAATCATGATTCAAACATTTAGGGTATTTTGAACTAGAAAGAACAATTAAATGTGTTAATTCAAATTCACTCCCTACCATTTTACAACAGAAGAAAGGGAAGCACAGACAGCTTAGGTCATGATCTAATCACACAGTTTGTGGGAGCAATAGAACCAACCCTAGAACCAGAATTCATTTTCTCCTAGTCCAGTGTTTTGACCAGCACATGTCATGAAGCTCTAGCTATATTACAGGTATTTTGTTATGAAATTGATTTTTCCTGCTAATCAGCATTTCAAGTACTAACTAAAATATTTGTTCTCAATGTTCTATAAACCTCAATTCACCTGCTGTTTCAGTGTTTTAGAAATCAAGTAAAATCATTATAATGTTGATTTCATTATTTCCTTTTTATTGAAGCATAGTTGATTGACAATATTGTGCTAGTTTCAGGTGTACAGCAAAGTGGTTCAGTTCAGTTCTATATATATAGTTTTCAGATTAATTTCCATTACAGGTTATTATAAGATATTGAATATACTTCCTTGTGCTATACAGTAATCCTTGTTGCTTATCTCTTTTATATATCATAGTTTGTATCTATTAATCCCATATTTTTTTAAACATCATTATCAGGGGAATCTACTTTTCTCTTATAAAGGGAGCTATTAGACTTTCTCCTCTCATATGACAAGTGACATTGATATGGTTCATATTTATAGGCTTTGGGAAGTAACAAGATATGCTGCTTCATGCTGTTTTCATCTGTCATGGGAATAGAATGAAGCTTATGCTATATGTAGTCTATACAGTTCCTGGCACAACACATTGGGAATTAACTTTCCCCAGTAAAGAATCCACAGTGAAAACTGAGACAGTCTTCTATCATTCAGTGCTTTCTTTCTTGAACAATCTTAGAACTAGAATTACAGCCAAATCTATTATTTGGTATTTCTTTAGGGACAGGAAAGAGGAAAAGGTAATTATGTTTTGAACTCAAAAATATTTTAACATGGTAGCATTGAATTTTTTATTTTTCCTGTCAAATATAAGTGAAAAAAAATAGGTGAAATTTCTGATGTAAATCAAGTATTATACAAGCCTGTGGAAATGCAGCCAAGGTATAAGCACCTCTAAGATTTTTTTTTTTTTTTTTTTTTTTGCTTAAACTTACCAGACAGACACCAGAACAAATGTCCATGGCCCTAAATCAGGGGTTAGTTGGAGCCAGTGGCTTGCGTTGGCTTGAAGAGTTGATTTTCTTCTTTTTTTCTTTTTATATATGTACCACATCTTCTTTATCCATTCCTCTGTCAATGGACATTTAGGTTGTTTCCATGTCCTGGCTACTGTAAATGGTGCTGCAATGAACATCGGGGTGCATGCACCCTTTCAAATTATGGTTTTCTCCAGATATGATTTTTCTATCTCCTCTTCTCAACTCCTCTCTTCCAGATTGCACTATCACTGATGTCACCTTGGTAGCCTGAGATTGGTTATGGTGGGAATATTTATACATTTGCAGTTGCTGTAAATCAGGATTTTATTTTTTATTTTTTTATTTTTTTTATTTTTTATTTTTTTATTTTTTGCAGTACGCGGGCCTCTCACTGTTGTGGCCTCTCCCGTTGCAGAGCACAGGCTCCAGACATGCAGGCTCAGCGGCCACGGCTAACGGGCCCAGCCGCTCCGCGGCATGTGGGATCTTCTCGGACCGGGGCACGAACCCGTGTCCCCTGCATCGGCAGACGGTACTCTCAACCACTGCGCCACCAGGGAAGCCCTGGGATTTTATTATTATTATTATATTTTTGGGGGGCTAGTTTAACCAACACACCACTATCCCCAATCCACAGTACCTGATGTAGCACTGGGCATAATCTGTCTCTATGTGACAGTGGGCTCAGAATTCTGTCACTTGACCCAACATGGGTGTTAAAGGCATAAAAGAGGAAAGTTCCATCTTATTTATAAAGCTTTCATAGAAACCAGAGCCATGGAGACTTAGCTGTGGGACTTAGCACACAATACCAGGATTCCCATCTTTCTCCTCCTTCTATAACCATCCATGTTATTGGAGTAAAGGAATGAATGAAGGGACTGAAGAGCATTTGAATTTCACTTTCTTCTTTTCCTTTAAAGAGGAGCTTTTAAAGGAGTTTCACAAGTATTATTTATGACTATTGTGTCCATATTAAGAATAATACCCAGTATTTTCAGGTAGCTTTATCCTCCACAACAATTAACATAAACTTTTTTTCTGTTTAACACCCAGAAGAGCCTTGTAGGACAGATATCACTGTTCCTATTCTATATATGATGTATAGAGAGACACATAAAATGTATACACAGCATCAGATTCAGGATTTCTATCTCCATGTTCAAAGTTTATTTTCTGGTATACCAAAATTGTTGATTCTGTATGTTATATGGAATTAAACTATGCTATTCTGAGTATACAAAAAGACTGGTCAAAAATCTAATAGCCAGCACTACCCTTCTGGCTTAACAATATCATTGCAGAGTAAAACAAAACACATGAAGTGAGCAGGTCTTCCCAAAAAGTCCTTCTGAGAGCAAAATTTATTCTTCCTAAAATTTCATATAAAGTATTGGCATTGTCAAGGTAGGCAGAGCATAGCTGAAATGTTGGGTGTGTGTATTTGTGTGTGTATGTGTATGTGTGTATGTAGGGAATGACATATGTTGGCATTACTTGGACATGTTAGAAATAGGACTTATAGTTTAATTTTCATTTCTAAATTGAAATAGTTTAATTTTCATTTCTAAATTGATGAAATATTTCATATTTTTATAGTTTAATCTGTTAACTCAAAGAATCTTTGTGTTCTGCCACAAGGCATATAAAGGATATATGCCTCTTATTCTTCTCTTTATACTCAACTCTTATATAGTATTTTATAGACTAACCTATGTCACTGCAGATTTGCATTCCTTGAGCATCAACCAAAAAATGGCCAATATTCCTATTTATACTCTCTCTGCTTTTCATCAAAATCAAAGAAGAAAATTCTCATGTCTAAGCAAAAGAAAAAAAAAAAGATGAATCAAATTAGGTCATCAAAATGTAAGAAAATATAAAAATTTCTCATAGCAAAAATATAATGACTATAGTCTCTAAATAGAGAACAATTCTTGCTACTGTACAGTTATGCAAAACAATTTAAACCAGCTATTATGACCCTGGAAATTCTGAAAATATGAGACACAGTCTTTGAGAAAATAAGAACTTCCAGCATTCAGAAAATTTTTAGCGTACATGACATAAAAAGACATTAAGTTATAAAAATGTACAACATTCCCAAAAACCTATTTGCTGATTTACACCACAATTGAAAACTAGACCATTAATGACTTTGTAGATTCCTTGGCTCTACCTTCACATTTTACAGTTGAGAATACTGAGGCCATGAGTGGCTGAGAGTTGCATAAGTTAGTCACTAAAGTGGGCTCCATTCTTTCTTAACCCAGGGCCCATTCTTCATCATCAAATGTGACAAGACTGTCGTATTCATGATGTATCTGACATAAGAAATACAGATATATTGATTACTCAGTTGTCACTTAAATCAGATAACTTCTCTAGCTAAGAAAAGACAGGTCAAGTGAGTATACATTTTTTGGAACTACAGTGAAATTCTAGAGACATAGAGGCTTGCCAATCAGAAAATGTGAATTCTGTCTTGGCCTTCCCACTTATAGCTAAGCTCTGTGTCTATTTTCTCCTGGGTAAAAATGTCATTTAAAAAATTGAGAATTGTGAAAATCCAAAACAAAGGTGGATATTACTATTTTGGAAAATTGTTAAGTGCTTTCTAGAAAATGGATTATTGCTGGTTTGATTATTTTAAAATATTAAATATTGGTGAAATATTAACACCTACAAAGATGCTTGCTGGAGATGGCATTTTTGTAGATGTTAGGTGTGGGCTTATCTGATGGCCACCAGCTTCAGAGCAGAGTATCTCAGGATGCTCATGTAAAGTTAAGTTGCTGTACAAAGTTTTCAAGACATTTCAAATGATAGGCGTTCAGAGGGGTTTCTTCTGAGTTTGAGAAACTTGTCACTAGGAATAGAAAGACCTGTATTTACTCTCCTTTTAGACAAGCAATGAATTATGATCAGGAAATTAAATATCAGTCCAAATGAGCTGGTAAGGGGAAGAATACCGATAATCACTTTTGGACATTTTGTCCCTGAAAATAGATATCTAAATACCAAATTGTCCAAATCCTTCATTTAATTACCATTTATAAGATAAATGCTGCTGCTGTTGGTGCTGTTTTAATCAATTCTTGGAAAGGAAATTGTAAAATAAGATGGATAATCTAGGTCCCTAGCTTGAGCTTCACAGGTGATGGTCCCCAGTCTCCTACGGAACTGAATAACTCAAATTGGGACTTGGATTTCTTGATCAGAATGAGCACACATGAATAAAGGAGAACAGGAGACCTTCAAGATGGTGGAGGAGTAAGACTTGGAGAACAACTTCCTCCCCACAGATACACCAGAAATACATCTACACGTGGAACAACTCCTATAGAACACCTACTGAACTCTGGCAGAAGACCTCAGACATCCCAAAAGTCAAGAAACTCCCCATGTACCTGGGTAGGGCAAAAGAAAAAACAGAGACAAAAGAATACAGATGGGATCTGCACTTTGGGGAGGGAGCTGTGAAGGAGTAAAAGTTTCCACATACTAAGAAGCCCCTTCACTGGCGGAGAGAGGGGTGGCGGAGGGAAAGCTGGAGTCACGGAGGAGAGCACAGCAACAGGGGCGCGGAGGGCAAAGTGGAGAGATTCCCACACAGAGGATTGGTGCTGACCAGCACTCACCAGCCCAAGAGGCTTGTCTGCTCACCCGCCAGGACAGGTGGGGGCTGGGAGCTGAGGCTTGGGCTTCGGAGGTCGGATGCCAGGGAGAGGAGATGGTTGGCCAGTGAACACACCCTGAAGGGGACTAGTGCATCACAGCTAGCAGGGAGGGAGTCCAGGAAAAAGTCTGGAGCTGCTGAAGAGGCAAGAGACCATTGTATCGGGGTGCACAAGGAGAGGGGATTCAGAGCACTGCCTAAATGAGCTCCAGAGACAGACGCAAGCTGTGGCTAACAGCGTGGACCCCAGAGAGAGGCATGAAATGCTAAGGCTGCTGCTGCAACCACCAAGAAGCCTGTGTGCAAGCACAGGTCACTATCTACACCTCCCCTCCTGGGAGCCTGTGAAGCCTGCCACCGCCAGGGTCCCGTGATCCAGGGACAACTTCCCCAGGAGAACACATGGTGCGCCTCAGACTGGTGCAACATCACATCAGCCTCTGCCACCACAGGCTTGCCCCGCATTCAGTACCCTTCCCTCCCCTTGTCCTGAGGGATCCAGAGCCCCCTAATCAGCTGCTGCTTTAACCCTGTCCTGTCTGAGCGGGAACAGACACCCTCAGGTGACCTACATGTAGCGGCGGGGTGGGGGGGGGTCAGATCCAAAGCTGAAACCCAGGAGCTGTGTGAACAAAGAAGAGAAAGGGAAATTTCTCCAAGCAGCCTCAGGAGCAGCGGATAAAATCTCCACAATCAACTTGATGTACCCTGCATCTGTGGAATACCTGAATAGACAATGAATCATTCCAAAGTTGAAGAGGTGGACTTTGGGAACAAATGTAGACTTGGGGTTAGCTTCCTGCATCTAATTTGTTTCTGGTTTTATGTTTATCTTAGCTTAGTATTCAAAGTTTATTACCATTGGTAGATTTGTTTATTGATTTGGTTGCTCTCTTCCTTTATATATATATATATATTTTTTTTCCTTTTTCTCTTTTTGTGAGTTTCTATGTGTATGCTTCTTTGTGTGATATAGTCTGTATAGCTTTGCTTTTACCATTTGTCCAAGGCTTCTGTCTGTCCGATTTTTTTGTTGTTCTTGTTGTTAGTATAATTTTAGGCGCTTGTTATCATCAGTGGATTTGTTTTTTGGTTTCATTGCTCTCTTCTTTCTTTCATTCTTTTTCTTCTTTTTTTATTACTTTTTAATTTTTTAATTATTAATATTTTTTTAATTTTAATAACATTATTTTCTTTCTTTCTTTCTTTCTTTCTTTCTTTCTTTCTTTCTTTCTCTCTCTCTCTCGCTCTCTCTCTCTGTCTTTCTTTCTTTCTTTCTTTCTTTCTTTTTTTCTACATTTTCTTCTGAGCCGTGTGGCTGACATGCTCTTGGTGCTCTGGCTGCATGTCACACCTATGCCTCTGAAGTGGGAGAGCTGAGTTCAGGACATTGGTCCACCAGAGCCTCCCTGCTCCATGTAATATCAAATGGCGAAAGCGCTCCCAGAGATCTCCATCTCCAGGATAAGACCCAGCTCCTGTCAATGACCAGCAAGCTACAGTGCTGGACACCCTATGCCAAACAACTAGCAAGACAGGAAGGAATCCCACCCATCAGCATAGAGGCCGCCTAAAATCATAATAAGGTCACAGACACCCCAAAACACACCACCAGACACGGACCTGCCCAACAGAAAGACAAGATCCAGCCTCATCCACCAGAACACAGGCACCAGTCCCCTATACCAGGAAGCCTACACAACCAACTGAACAAACCTTAGCCACTGGATGCAGACATCAAAAACAATGGGAACTATGAACAAGCAGCTGGTGAAAAGGAGACCCCAAACACAGTAAGTTAAGCAAAATGAGAAGACAGAGAAACACACAGCAGATGAAGGAGCAACAACACACCAGACCAAACAAATGGTTTGGAAATAGGCAGTCTACCTAAAAAAGGCAGTCTACCTAAAGAGAATTCAGAGTAATGATAGTAAAGATGATACTAAATCTTGGAAATAGCATGGAGAAAATGCAAGAAATGTGTAACAAGGACCTAGAAGATCTAAAGAGCAAACAAATAATGATGAACAACTCAATAAATGATATTAAAAATTCTCTAGAAGGAATCAATAGCAGAATAACTGAGGCAGAAGAACGGATAAGTGACCTGGAAGATAAAACAGTGGAAATAACTATTGCAGAGCAGAATACAGAAAAAAGAATGAAAAGAACTGAGGACAGTCTCAGAGACCTCTGGGACAACATTAAAGGCACCAACATTCGAAGTATAGGGGGTCCCAGAAGAAGAAGAGAAAAAGAAAGGGACTGAGAAATTATTTGAAGAAATTATAGTTGAAAATTTCCCTAATATGGGAAAGGAAATAATCAAGTGCAGGAAGCACAGAGAGTCCCATACAGGGTAAATCGAAGCAGAAACTCACCGACACATACTAATCAAGCTATCAAAAATTAAATACAAAGAAAACATATTAAAAGGAGCAAGGGAAAAACAACAAATAACATACAAGGGAATCCCAAAAAGGTTAACAACTGACCTTTCAGCAGAAACTCTGCAAGCCAGAAGGGAGTGGCAGGACATATTTCAAGTGAAAAAAGGTAAAAACCTACAAACAAGAATACTCTATCTAGCTAAGATCTCATTCAGATTCGACAGAGAACTTCAAAACTTTTCAAAGCAGCAAAAGCTAAGAGAAATCAGCACCACCAAACCAGCATTACAACAAATGCTAAAGGAACTTCCTTAGGCAGGAAACATAAAAGTAGGAAAAGACCTACCAAAGAAACCCCCCAAAATCAATTAAGAAAATGGAAATAGGAACATACATATTCATAACTACCTTAAATGTAAATGGATTAAATGCTCCCACTAAAAGACACAGACTGGCTGAATGGAAACAAAAACAAGACCCATATATATGCTGTCTACAAGAGACCCACTTCAGACCTAGGGACACATACAGATTGAAAGTGAGAGGATGGAAAAAGATATTCCATGCAAATGGAAATCAAAAGAAAGCTGGAGAAGCAATTCTCATATCAGACAAAATAGACTTTAAAATAAAGACTATTGCAAGAGACAAAGAAGGACACTAGATAATGATCAACGGATCAATCCAAGAAGAAGATATAACAATTGTAAATATTTATGCATGCAACATAGGAGCACCTCAATATATAAGGCAAATGCTAACAGTCATAAAAGGGGAAATCGACAGTAACACATTCATAGTAGGCGACTTTAACACCCCACTTTCACCAACAGACAGATCATCCAAAATAAAAATAAATAAGCAAACACGAGCTTTAAATGATACATTAAACAAGAAGGACTTAATTGATATTTATAGGACATTCCATCCAAAAACAACAGAATACACTTTCCTCTCAAGTGCTCAGGGAACATTCTCCAGTATAGATCATATCTTGGGTCACAAATCAAGCTTTGATTAATTTAAGAAAATTGCAATCATATCAAGTATGTTTTCCGAACAAAACACTATGAGAGTAGATATCAATTACAGGAAAAAAGTCTGTAAAATAGGGGGCCAAATCCAAAGCTGAGCCCCGGGAGCAGTGCGAACAAAGAAGAGAAATGGAAATCACTCCCAGCAGCCTCAGGAGCAGTGGATTAAATACCCACAATCAACTTGATGTACACTGCATCTGTGGAATACATGAAAAGACAATGAATCATCCCAAACTGAGGAGGTGGATTTTGAGAGCAAGATTTATTATTTTTTTCACCTTTTCCCCTTTCTGTGAGTATGTATGTGTATTTTTCTGTGTGAGATTTTGTCTGTAGAGCTTTGCTTTCACCATTTGTCCTAGGATTCTATCTGCGTGTTTTTTTTAACTTTTAAAAAATTTTCTTATCTTAATAATTATTTTTTATTTTAATAAATTTATTTTATTTTATCTTACTCTATTTTATCCTCTTTCTTTCTTCATTTCTTTCTTCCTTCCTTTCTTCCTTCCTTCCTGCCTCCCTCCCTCCCTTCCTTCCTTCCCTCCTTCCCTCCTTCCTAAATTCCCTTCTTCCTTCCTTCCTTCCTCCCTCCCTCCCTCTCTCCCTTTCTTTCCTTCTTTCTTTCTTTCTTCTTTTTCTCCCTTTTATTCTAAGCAGTGTGGATGAAAGACTCTTGGTGCTGCAGCCAGGAGTCAGCGCTGTGCCTCTGAGGTGGGAGAGCCAACTTCAGGACACTGGTCCACAAGAGACCTCCCAACTCCACATAATATCAAACGGCAAAAATCTCCCAGAGATCTCCATCTCAACACCAGCACCCAGCCTCACTCAAAGACCAGAAAGCAACAGTACTGGACACGCTATGCAAAACAACTAGCAAGACAGGAACACAACCCCACCCAGTAGCAGAGAGGCAGCCTAAAATCATAATAAGTCCACAGATACCCCAAAAAACACCACCAGGCGTGGACCTGCCCACCAGAAAGACAAGATCCAGCCTCATCCACCAGAACACAGGCACGAGTCCCCTCCATCAGGAAGCCTACACAACCCACTGAACCAACGTTAGCCACTGGGGCAGACACCAAAAACAACAGGAACTACGAACCTGAAGCCTGCAAAAAGGAGACCCCAAACACAGTAAGATAAGCAAAATGAGAAGACAGAAAAACACACCGCAGATGAAGGAGCAAGGTAAAAACCCACCAGACCTCACAAATGAAGAGGAAATAGGCAGTCTACCTGAAAAAGAATTCAGAATAATGATAGTAAAGATGATCCAAAACCTTGGAAATAGAATTAACAAGGACCTAGAAGAACTAAAGATGAAACAAGCAACAATGAACAGCACAGTAAATGAAATTAAAAATACTCTAGAAGGGATCAATAGCAGAATAACTGAGGCAGAAGAACGGATAAGTGACCTGGAAGATAAAATAGTGGAAATAACTACTGCAGAGCAGCGTAAGGAAAAAAGAATGAAAAGAACTGAGGACAGTCTCAGAGACCTCTGGGACAACATTAAACGCACCAACATTCGAATTATAGGGGTTCCAGAAGAAGAAGAGAAAAAGAAAGGGACTGAGAAACTATTTGAAGAGATTATAGTTGAAAACTTCCCTAATATGGGAAAGGAAATAGTTAATCAAGTCCAGGAAGCACAG
>RJWK010038321.1:0-20859 GCA_004363435.1 Platanista minor
ACACACACATGCACACGTATGCCGCGGATCCCACTGCTAACAGCCGCACAGAACGCTGCCCCATAAGCCCCCAGGAGGTGCAGAAAGGCACTTCCTCTGCAGAGCAGGGTGTGCGATGGGATGGGGGATGCAGCCCAAACCACAGCCTGCCCTGCTCCCAGAGGGTGAGAGGGGCCTTCTGGTCCAAGAACCTCCGAGGGTTGTGAGTCGGTCCTGCTGCTGGTGCTAAGACCTGGTCAGTCTCCCTGATCGGTAGACCCTGACGCTCGGGGATGTGGGATCCCAGACCCCTCCCAGCCCCAGTCAGAGCAGACATGGGGATCAGCCCAGAGCCGTTCGGGGTACCCATCTCCCCTGTGTTCGTAGTACATGGCGTGGAAACCTGGGTGTGGGGCGGGCAGGGCTGACTCCAAGGCTTGCTGGTGACCCGGGCAGTCTGTCTGTCTGAGACACGTGGCACTGGCTGCTGGACCCCAGGTTCACATGGCAGAGTCCATGGAATTGGGCTCAAGTGACACAGGTGCTGTGTGCTGGGCAAAACCCCCATTCACTCCTCAAACCCCCCTGCTGTGAGGAGGGTCCCATTTTACAGACGAGGACTTTGAGGCCCAGCAAGGTCGCGATCTTGCCCAAGGTCACACAGAGGAGGGGAGGTGAGCGGTTTGGAGCGTGATCCTCTGGCCCTGCACGCGGGGCCTTCACCGCCGCTCTGCATTACTCCCGCTCCAAGCCTCCCAGGAGGCTGACGCTGTGGTGTCTGGGGTCTGAAGATGCTGGCGCTCCTGCAGGGGCCCCTGGACACCCCGTTCCTCGACGGGCGACCCCTCCAGAAGGGAGTTTGCAACCACCCAGGGCCCCGGGGTCTGGGCCCTCCACACCCCCTTCGGCTCTTGACCCGTGCATCGTGGGGAAACGTGATTTATAACCTGGATTGATGGCAGACCACCACCGAGTTTGATCAGTAAATCCTATTTCCTTCCACTTCTTTTATCCGCTCTTTCATCATTCTTAAAGTTTTATTAGGAAAATGAACCCCACGTGTGTCCCCCTGTGGCACATTTTCAGTCAAATTGGGGACGCCATGTCACTAGCAGCCCTGACTACCGTGTGTCCCATGAAGGACTGGGACTGGGCCCCATGGGATCCCCATTCTGGATTCCGTCACTGTGGCCACCTCGTGTGGTTTCAAAACTTCCTCTGTCCCCGCACTTCCCGAAAACTGGGGCTGGGTCTAGAATCCCGATCAGATTGGGGTCAACAGGCAGTGGAGACCCCCTCCTGCTGCATCTATCGGGGGCCCCGATGTGGGTGGGGTCAGCCTGATCCACACAGCAGCCCCTCGTGGCCCGTTGGCCTTCCCCATACTCCACGGCGGGAGCAAAGTGTAAGTTTCTCTTCCCGCCATTCCTTCTGAATTTATCCGCTGGAAATCCTCTAACCAGCTTTGTCCTGGAGCCAGGCATCTCCTGCAGGAAACCAGGGCCAACTACTGGTTTGTTCTTTCCTTGTCTTTCCTTTACTTGCCGGTCTTCAGGATCTCCGCGCCCTGACAGCTTGCGAGGGCCACGGGAGATTTTAAAGTTTTAAAAACATTGGATGTTTTGCAGCTCATTGCTGCCATTGGTCTGTTTGATGCCAAATGCCCCAGTTTTGGGCCAGGGTGGGCGCCTCATCCTTCCAGCGGGACCCCGGGTGCTGAGAACACCCTGCTTGCAGGTGAAGAGCATTCAGGGTGCTTCCCGTCCCACCCAGCCCTGCACTTGGTCACGTCTCCAGAAAGCCCTGGTCCTTAGAGCAGGAAGGGGTGCGTGGAGGGCACGATCTGGGTGCTGGGGGCCTCAGCCCCCGAACTGTCCTTGCTAACCCACCATCCAGGGGCAGAAAGGAAAAGACCTATTCTTTTTTTTCTTTTTAAAGATTTATTTATTATTTATTTATTTTTGGTTGCATCAGGTCTTAGTTGCAGCATGTGGAATCATTGTTGAGGTACGCGGATCCCTCGTTGTGACAGGCAGCCTCCTGTGGCGTGCGGGCTTCTCTCTAGTTGTGGCGCACAGGCTCCAGGGCGCGTGGCTCTGTAGTTTGCAGCACGCAGGCTCTCTAGCTGAGGCGCACGAGCTCAGTAGTTGTGGCGTGTGGGCTCAGCTGTTCCTCGGCACGTGGGATCCCAGTTCCCAGACCAGGGATCGAACCTGAGTCCCCTGAATTGTAAGGCAGATTCTCTACCACTGGGCCACCAGGGAAGTCCCAAGACTTATTCTTATAAGAGGAAAATACAGTGTGAGTCCAAGAGTTTATACTGACACCTCCGATTCGAATGCAAGAGCTTTCTCAACTTCTTTGATTTTATATTTGTATCTATTTTTCTCTAATCCTGAAATATTGATTCTTAATGGCATTAACATAATATTTTTTCTTTTCATCCTTACATGCTTTATTTGAAACTGTATTTTTGTAGTTTAAAATTAATAAAAGCAGTATGATTGCCAAAGATTGGATTATGAGCACTGTTTAATATTTCTGTATGATTCCTTTTGTCCTTATGACTTGTGCCATTAGGGGTGTATACTCCAGTTCCTTGTATTTAAAATTCAGGTGAAACTATTCTCTGTGTGATTCAGCCACCAATGTGATATCAAATCTGTTCATTGGTTTTGGATTTTTAGGGATTGCTTTCTTTTTCACTTCTGTTTACTTTTATAACTGAATTATCTATTTCTATGAGTCCCAAGGCAAAACTAGCAACCAAGGCTTACTCAGTCTAACCTGGCTTTCTGGCCAGAAGGCCAGTTCGGCCAGCAGGGACCATGGCCTCATGAGCCCATGTAGGACATTTGAGAGGTCCCGGCTCTGGGGATGGCTGGACTGTCACCTCAGCCTCTAACTGTCATCATGGACATTCAGTGCCTCTGCTGGGACTTGGCTCCCTGTGTTATTCTATTTAACAAGCCCACAGTGACTGCTGTACTGGGCATGTGAGGGGTTACGGAAGCCCAGAATCAAGTGAGATACAGAGCCTGTGTGATAACCCCAGACAAGCAGGTGGAGTCCAAAAGGGGAGCTCCAGTCTCCGTCACCCCGCCTCTCCCAGCCACCAGCGTGGTGCAGGGCATGGGCAGGGCCAGAGGTTGGACCAGCTGAGCCAATGGCTGGCCACAAGGAGCCTGAGTTTGCTCTGCTATGAGCCCAACTTTCCTCATCTGCCCCTAAATCCAAACTCCTTCCAGCTGACCACTGATGAGCTGGACATTCCACAGGCCACTTTGTAGACACCAGAAAAACCTCCCAGAGCTTCTGCCATTGGTTGAACCTGGATGTGGGTAGATAGGGCAGATGGTTAAGTGTACAGGAGCAAAGGCTGCCAGGCCACCAGCATCGTCACGGAGGGCTCTTGTGCCTCACCGCAGCTCCCACTCTCATCCTTGTGACTGAATTAGAACAGCTCTGCCGTGGAATGCTGAGCCCGGAGCGGGTTCAGAGGATGGCCGCGCCGACCCAGGGGTGCGCCCGCTGAGCACGAAGCCCCCGGCCTCCTTCACCTCCTCGCAGAGTGTGGGGCCCTCTCAGCCCCACCCGATGCACCCGACACCGTCCAGATGTGGGTTCCTTCCACAGTCCAGGAGATGTAGACCTGTTTTTATTCCATTATCGGGCTATGGCAATGTTCATCGATTAACACTGGGGTTGTTGCCACTCTTTGCTCTGCTACTGACGTTATAATTAAAGTCCTTGCACCCACCTACATCCATCCCCACCATAAGCTTCCACACTCTCTGTCCTATCATCAGCTTGGTTTGGGTTGGTTCCATGTCCTTCCCACCCGTGAAGGATGGAGATTTTGTCGTTTACTGACGGACCTCAGGGTCCAGCCCTGGAGATGTCCCCACCACTGCAGACGCCTGGAAGCATCATTGTTTCAGCTCTCATGTTCACACCCACAACCCACCTGGGAATTGATTTCACTTTTCCATGTGGATATTTAATTAACCTGGAACTATTTATTAAAGAGGTCTTCTTTGTCTCTTGCTCTGTAATCCCAGTTTATTATAAATCAAGTGTCCAACATATGTGTGTGTCTTTACGTGGACACTTCATTTCATCTCGTTGATCTATTTTTCACCTATTTTCCATCTTAACTTCTGGAGCTTTGTACTAAGTCTTGGTATCTGGTGGTGGAGTCCCTAAGTTTGGTTTTCTGCAAGATGGTCTTGGCTATTCTGGTCCCTTTCTACGTAAACTTCAGAATCAGCTTTTCAGTAGCCCCACCCACACATGCACACACACACCCTTGCTGGGATTTTAATTGGGATTATAATGAAATCGATAAGTACATTTTTATATCTTTATAACATTTGTCTTTTAATCTATGAATATGTCATAAACCTTCATTTATTTAGGTCTTCCTTAATACCTTAATAACTGTTTTAGTTTTCAGAATATTTTGTTAGGTTTATTACTAGATATTTGATGTTTTTGATGCTATTGAAATGGTTTCGTTCAGAAATTCTCATTTCTAATTATTTGTTGGAGGTCTATAAATACAATTGACTTTTGTATATTTATCTTGTATCCAGTGTCCTTCCTAAATTCACTTTAAAAATACAGCTTTATTGAGATATAATTCACATGCCCCATAATCCAGCTATTTCAAGTGTAAATTTTTAGCATATCCACAGAATTATGCAATCAACATTGCCA
This sequence comes from Platanista minor, assembly GCA_004363435.1. Taxonomy (NCBI): domain Eukaryota; kingdom Metazoa; phylum Chordata; class Mammalia; order Artiodactyla; family Platanistidae; genus Platanista; species Platanista minor. Next base: position 4,699 of record RJWK010038321.1, read on the forward strand.
TCGTTTTAGAATCGTTTTATTACCCTCTCCTCAAAGAAACCTCATACCTTTGCTAAATTCACTTTTAATCAAAGCATTTATCTATAGATTCTTTCAGGTTTTCTATGTACACAATCAAACTGCTGTGCTTGTGGTCATGAAGCCTGCAATCACCTGTAGAAGTAAAGGTTTGGTAAAAACACGCATCTGCTAGTGATGGAAATAAACTGTGCTTAAGAAGAGCCTGAGTTTGCATATGTGCTGATGTGAACAAGGCAGCCAGAGCAAAGTGGGCAGCACAGAGCACACTCGTGTGTGTGTGTGTGTGTGTGTGTGTGAATGTGCGCACACGCACTTCTAATCTTAGGTATGGATTGAGAATCAGTCAGGTATGAAGAGCATCAGGAGGTTTGGGGGATTCCAGTACAAGCTCCCAAGGGCCTCTCCTGCAAAGGCGTCTCTGGATACACCCCTCCCTCCCCAAAGAAGATTAAACCTGCCAGGTCGCAGGAGACTGATGGAGAGGTGGGATGAGTGTGGCCAAGCCTGGCCCCTCACCTGTGCTGCCGGCAGGTGAGGGGCCTGAGCAACCTGCCAGGTCGCAGGAGACTGATGGAGAGGTGGGATGAGTGTGGCCAAGCCTGGCCCCTCACCTGTGCTGCCGGCAGGTGAGGGGCCTGAGCAACCTGCCAGGTCGCAGGAGACTGATGGAGAGGTGGGATGAGTGTGGCCAAGCCTGGCCCCTCACCTGTGCTGCCGGCAGGTGAGGGGCCTGAGCAACCTCAGCATCTGATGGCCAGGGCAATGCCAGTGGGGTTCGTCCATCTGGAGGAACCAGAGGGCCTTCCAGCCTCGTTCCCCATGGTCCTCAGCAGAAGGGCTGCTTCACAACCCCCAGGTGCCTTCAACAACTAAGAGATAAAAGTTCTCTCTGCCTCAGCTATTTTTTCTGCACCAACCTCAGGTACAGTTGGGAGTGAAAGACACTCTGTTTAAGAAAATTTCTGCTGGAGTAAGGAGCACATTGTATCACAAAGCTTGTGCTTTTCAGGGGACAATCACATCGATAGCAACGCAGGAATTTTCATTTAGACAAGTTCGCCTGGTTTACAGCTGTGATGTTCACACTGGTATAGAGTGTCAGGTTTTAAGAGCCGAATGTCCAGGGATACCTGGGCAATTCCCTCCAGTGCGGGGAAATCCCCCACTCGCCAAGCCCTTCCTTCCTGCCCTCCCTCCTCCTCTCCTGTCCCCTGTCCTGGAGCTTTTCCCACGGGAGGTGAGCGGAGGCCACCGACTGGCTCCAGCCTGGACCAGAGCTCAGCTTTCCTTTGTTTCGACAGAGCTTGCGCTTTCTAAGAGGAAGAAACGGTGTTGAAACCTCAAGTTTGAAAGATGATGGACTCCTGGACTCCTGGACACTCACACAAGTAAACGAGTGAGGAAATGAAGAAATGGGTGGACAAATGTTTACACAGGAAGAGACTGTAAGATTCATCTGTTTCCATGTGAATTCCAACCAGTAAAACTAAAACGCTCTTATGAAACAAAACTGTGTTTTGAATCGAAGGTCCTGCTTTGAGTATAAGCTTACACTCAGAAGAAAAAAACAGCTTCTGAGCTACTCGTCTGTAAATTGGCACACACCACGAGAGATAAGATAACACGCTTCTGGATGTGTGCCCAAGATGCAGAACAGTGGCTGGTTGTGAAAACATTTCCTTCCAAGGCTAATGTTTGCAGAAGGAAAAACATGGCAAAATGTATTACTGTGACGTTTAAATCTCTGTTAGGCCTGATTTAATTTTTAACCTAATAAAAGGGACCCAAACTAGTGGACAGGTCATTATTCATTTTTCAAAACCCAAAGAATGTCTGTCATAAAGAGTGAGCCCCAAAGTAAACTATGGATCTTAGTTTATAATCATGTGTCAATATCACTCTCAGTTGTAACAAACGTGACACACTAACGTCACTGAGCCGAAGGGGGACTCGCCTGCGTGCAGGGCCACCCGTGGGAACGCTACTGTTTCTACCCGCTTTATCTGTAGACCTAAAGCTCCTCCCAAAATAACCTTTACTCATTTAAAAAATATTTAAAGGAGCCAAACCGCAGTCCACTTCTCTAATAAACCCTATATATTTTCTGTAATAATAATATTAATCATTTTAAATGTCAGATTTGGAGTCTTTCATGTCAACTTTTGGAAACACATGGTCTAAGAAGCCTGGCATTTTAGCAATTCCCTGTTTGGTCATTTTCAGACCCGATGCTGCTAATTAAACATTTTGTAAATGACTGTAACATACAAAGCTGCTCCCTTTTCTTTAGTTTATAAATAGGAATTTATAGGCATACAGGTGATATTATGATATTATAATATTATAAAGACCTAAGAACAGCTCTACTGGAATTGTCTTCGCCTGTTCAGGCTGCTGTAACAAGATACTGCAGCCTGGGCGCTTATAAACGTTGGAAACGTATTTCTCACATTCTGATGGTCACGGTTGTGGAGGCTGAGACCAGGTGCTGGCGGGGTCGGGGTCGGGGAGGGGTTGGGGTCCCAGATGGCTCCCTGGGCGTCCACGTGTGGAAGGAGCGGGCGCTAATCCCACCCTGAGGCTCCCCCTTCACACCCAGACCACCTCCTAACACCATCACACAGGGTCTGGATCCCAACACGTGGATTTGGGGGACACCGAGCCTCTGACCACAGCACAAACGTTCGGGCTGGAGCTTGAAGGTGAACATAACCAGGGATGTTGGCATGAACCATCGCTTTTTGATCTGATTTCAGCACAGTTTCTGACATCCTCAACAGCCTCTGCACTTTGCACAAATACAACATTCGGGAATAAACACCTGAGTTCCTTTTAAAGGTTAGAATTCAAACCCAAACTGGGTTATTTTTTAAAAATCAGAAATTCCAGACAAATCTCCCAGGCCCACGTGTGTCTGGCCCTTTTGTTGACCCCTCCACGTTCTGTGGCCACACTGGGCATCCGTCCAGGCCTTTCAGAAGGTAAAAATGTCTTTTTCTCTCTCCTCCGAACGGTGTTGATCTAAAGCACCCACAGGGATGACCACCCACAGCCGTCCGCTGTGACTCCGATCCCACGACATCAGGGCAAAATGAAGGCAAGAGGCTCTCCGCGTCGGGGCGGCAGCCTCACAGCTCCTCCTGGAGCAGAACTAGGAGGCAGTGAGACCAGTGTGTGCGGGGCCATGTGTGTAATAAGTTACAATTTAAACTGAGGCCCCAATCACTTTACCAGTGTCATCTAAACAGACTGTTCGCTGTGACCCTATATGTGTAAGGTGTCGTATGACCATTAATAAGAAAGCAGTAAAATGGGACCGCGAAGGAAAAAGCTGATTAATCAGAAAAGTGGGAGCAGTAAATGTAAGGACTTTCATTAAAACAAAATGAGGAAAGAATGGACACACTTCCTGTGCCCCGTCTTGCGGCCCGTTGTAACCATGTATGGGGCCTCCCCTTTCTAAAAATGTGTATGTTTCCATGATTCTACTAGACACTCAAGTCCTGTGAACAGAAAAACATAGAGTGGGCTTGTCTAGTGGACAGTATACCCATGCAGCCATCCCAGGTGGCCCCCAGGGCCTGGGAATCCCACCCATGACTCTGAGTGAGGCTTCCCATGGGACAGAGGGTGGAGACAGACCGCTCCCAGGAACGGTCTGCCACGGCCCAAGCACGAGCTCTAGGTATTCAAATGCCAACGCCTTCAAAGGACACATTTATAACTGGACAGAAGCATAGTCCACAGAAGGGTTTATACATCATAATCACACAAAAATATCATGCATACTGGCTTAAAACAGTAGACGTTTATCCTCTCACAGTTCTGAAGGCCAGAGGTCTGAAATAAAGGGGGGTGGGGCGGGCTTTGCTTTGCCCCTTCCAGCTCCAGGGGGCCCCAGGCATTCTTCGCTTGTGGCCACATCACTCAGTCTCCACCTCCGTTGTCAGGTGGTCTCCTCTGTGTTGTGTGTGTGTGTGTGTGTGTGTGTGTGTGTGTTGTATGTACGTGTGTGGTGTGTGCTTGCACCTCCATGTCCAAATTTCCCTTTTTTCTAAGGACACAGACATACTGGATGACAGCCCATCCTCATGACCTCATCTCATTTGATTAAATCTGCAGAGACCCCATGTCCAGGTGAGGTCACTGTCACAGGCACATGGCATTAGGACTTTAGCACATCTTTGGGGGTGGGACACAATTCAACCTACAACAAACATATCTGTGTGCAGGGCTGACCCAGTCCCTGTGAGCAAAACTCTGGAGGCACTTTTTCCCCTGGTTTGGGGAGACCTCCCACCAGCGGTATATCAGTCAGCTCTTGCTGTGTGACAAGGTGTTCCCCACTCATCACCTTTATTGTCCTTGCAGCAGCTGAGCTGTGGGTCCTTGTTCAGACCTCTCCGCATTGCAGCAGGTGGTCCCCTGGGCGTGTCACCCCAGGGCTAACTGGGGAGACAGGTTCCCATGGCGGCAGGTGGGGGCCATTCTGCTGTCCTCTGGGAAGAGGACCAGGCCTCACCCCCCCTCCGCTGTCCCAGGGCCAGGGAGGGTGACATTCCCGGCAAATTCCACAGGAAAATTTGTGCAGACCGCCCAGTTTCCAGACATTCCTGCGGCCAGGGATCTCTCCTTTTTTGAAACAATGAAAACACCTGGGAGATTTCCCTTTTTCCTGCCAGGTGTGAAAAACCACAGCAGCTTCTAGTCTTTGTGGCTCAGAGGCAGGTAAGCGGCCTCACTGCGCTGAGGGCACCTTGTCCGGAGACCATGGTGATGGGCGCCGATTTTAAGGCTGACCACAGGGCACTTGACACCTTGGGGGGCTTTTAGATGAAGTGCCAGTTTCTTGCTCCTTTGCGGGACAGATGGGCCGAGGCGGAGCCTGGACCACACCCCTGGGAACGGGCCTGCCTAGTGGATGCCCACCAAGACTCATCTCACCGGAACCGAGGGGGTGGAGTGCTGGGGACCTTCCTGGGTCTCGCCCGCTGGGGCGGCCGGGCCTGGCACTCCTCACGCTCGTCTGTGTCCCCTCCCCACCTGGGTTACCCAGCAGTCTCGCAGTCCTGGATCTCCAAGGCCCGGCCCATCTCTGGGGAAACACTGGCCCAGAGAGGGGGCAAAGACCCAGCTGCACAGGCAGCTGGAGGCTGGTGGGATCGCAGGCCCCATGGTTGGAGAGTCTTTCCCACTGGAGTGCTGGGCCGGGGTTGCAGGTGACCCCCCGGCGGGGGGGGTCTCCAAAGACTCTCACTTTCAACCACTCTCTTTCAGATGTGCCACAGAAATGGGGAAAAGGACCCTATGCGGGGCAGGCAGAAAGGATCATGAACTAAGCCGTCACCTCTTCTCTCAGGGCCGACACCTCGGGGACGGCGCAGGAGCAGAGGGGCCAGGGTCCCAGCACCATCAGCAGCGCCCCCTCTCCGCCCAGCACCCTTGGCCCTGAATAAACGTGCAGACAGACAAGCACAGACCTCAGGTTGTGGTTTACAAGGCTGTTTTACAGACTCATCTTTCTTGCCTGTCGCCAGCCACCTGAGCCCCTCTGAGCTGCCGGCTGAGCTCCTGTGGCGTCAGGTGTCAGGAAGGCACCACCTCTGACTCCAAACCCGAGGCCTTCCCAGAAGCTGCCTCATCCTGGTGACCTTCTGAGCCCAATGGATTGGGGTGGGGAAGCCACAGCGTTTTCAAGGACACACGACGTGTGTCATCAGTCCCCAGGGAGGTTGGTCCAGCAGCCCTGCCTGCCGTGTGGCCCCCAGACCCATCTTGGAGAGTGACCTCAGGGAAGAGCCCGCTTTGCCTTGAGCATCCTGCCCTGCTTGTCCTGGGCCCTGAACCTCGGTGGGGATTCAAGGGTAGGATGGGTACAGACCCTCAGCCCCTCCTGACACATGCCGGCCCCTCTGACCCCTCTGCGGCTGCATCTCTCTGTCCCCTGCAAACAGGCTTCAGCTGCCATGGACGGCGCCCTGCCCAGGCCTCCTCAGGGCCCAGCACCCCCCCCCCTGGGGCCACTCTCCTTTCTGCAACCCCCTCCCCAGGGTCCCCACACATCCTCAGACCCCCAGGCCTCGTCCTCCCTCAGAGCCCGCCCCACATCCCACCACGCGATGGGCCAGGCTTCCTGAGTGACTTCATTTCCTATGCAATGGGGGTGGAGGAGGCAGAGCAGGGACTCAGGCAGTTGGAAGGCTCAGAATCCGTTCTCCCAAAAGGCCAGAAGTCCTGAGGGTGCTGGACGTCGTGGTAACAAACGGGCAGGATATGACATGGTGAGATGGTCGCTGATGCTCGCCCTGGGTGGGGAACAGGCCAGCAGGGGCTCTGCCTCCAGGCAGCCCTCCAGGGGCCACTGGTTTCCAGGTTTCTGTCGTGTCTTTATCCCACTAGCTAGAGGGGCCCCCAGGGACGACTTAGGTCCGTGCACACCACGTCCACTGGCCAACTGGTAGTGTGGCCACACCTGGCTTCCAGGAGGATGAGATGCCCCACGGGCCTGGGAAGGAAAGGGCTGGGATTTGGGGAAGGCTGGGGGCTGCCACAGAGCCTCGCCACGTCTCTGCCCGCTCCTCATTGGGCTGCCACAGGCAACGCTGCTGCTTTTTTGTCCAAGATCTGCTGGTTCTGGGAACAGTCTTGATGCACAAGGAGCTTCCTTTCCTGGGATCCTGGGAATTCCCGTCCCTGGAGAGTAGCCCCTTGGTGTCCACCCTGCACATGCTGACCTGCTGACCTCCCGGTGGACTGGCTTCCCCTCGGCGAGCTGGGGGCCACGGGGTGAGGGCCCCTGCCCAGGAGAGCCGAGGGCCAGAATGTGTCCATCCAAATCACACCTGGAAACCCCGTGGGAGCAGGCGTCCCGAGCCGCATTTCTGAGAGCCGTGTGGCTGTAGCTAATTAAAAGTAGCCAAGAAATCCTGGGGTCACAGCACGTGGCCTGGGCTGAGGGAGGAGAGAAAAGCGGGGGTGTCAGGTGACAGAATTGGGACCACAGCATGGGCGTAGTGGGTGCTGCCACCCAGGGTCTGAGTGGAGGGAGTGGCCAGGACCCCACGTGCCCAGGGACAGGCACGGAGACGCCGCACTAGGAGGTCTGGGGAGGGTCAGGAGGAGAACTGGGCAAAGGGCACGTCTGTGATCAACTACCGATGTGGCCCCCAGCGGGGGCTGCCCTGGGGCTGCGGGTGGGTTCAGGGGCTGGAGCCGCATGAGACCTGGGCACGGCCAAGGTTCCGTGGGGCTTTTGATTAGTGGCCCCAGCACGGCTCTCAGTCCTGCCCGCTGAGGAACGCCTACATGCCCCCCTGTGGTTTCCTCAGCCCTGTCCACCGGCTGCTGGGGGTCCTCTCGGCCATCGGGCCTGACGTCCACCTCGGGCAGGGAGGGCAGGGGTCACGGTGCCCACCATCACTGCCCCTGAATCACTGCTCCCCTCTGGGCCGTGGAGGGCGGGAGGGACACAGCTGGCGCTTCCCCACCTTGGGGGGGGTGGGGACACAGTGCTGGCACCTGCCGTCCCACTGCTCTCACGGCCCCTCTGGATCCTGGATACCTCACACCCTCCCTTCTCTGAGGTCCTGACACTGTGTCCCGTGGCCGGGCAGGGGAGGGCAGGGGGCTCAGAGGCACACGCCGGCTCCTTCAGCCCCTCCAGAATCATTCACCCAAGATCGGAGCTCGCAGCTGACCTCGGGCTGGTCTGCAGTCCCGCACAACTTGGGAGAGGGACCCCAAGGGAGCTCTTCCCACCTGGTTCCTTCAGTTCCCCTTGGTAAGAAAGAGGATCTGAGGGGAGGTGATTCGGGCCTGGAATCCCACGTCCAGGCAGACCCAGAGCTGGGTGGATGCGAAGCCACGGCCTTTCACACAAGCCCATCCTGCGCTCCTGCGGCCTGGTGGCGACCGGCTGCCAGAACCCATGCAGACGGCGGAGCGGACAGCTGAGTCTACACGGCGGCAGTGTATCACCAACCGCCGCTCTCCACTGGAACGGGGCCTGGCCGGGTCTCACCGGGGAGGACCTGGGCTCTGGACTCGATGGGGACACGGGGATAAATGCGTGCATTGAAGTCCACGTGTGACCAGAATGGAGGGTGTGGCTCCAGGCCCACAGCGGGAAAAGCATTGTTCCCAGTGGATTCTGCAGGATTCAGTTAACACCAGGGGCCTCAGCGTGTCTCATTAGAAATCAAGGAAGATAGAAATTAAATAAGCCAGGCACGTAATTTAAGGATGTGGGGGAAGAGTAACAAAATGACCCCCCGAGGCAGAGGAAGGGAAGCCCTCGTGAGGGAAGCGTAGGGTCGGGGCACGCGAAGCAGGAAGGGGCCTCGGTGAGCAGACCCACGGCTTTAAAACCACGCCCTCCTTTCCTGTGGCCCATCACCTGCTGCGTCCGCGGGGCCCCTGGAGTGTCCGGGAACAGGAGGACAGGTGGGCAGCTTCCACAGGGAGGGGTGCCCACGGCTCTGAGGCACGGCCGACCCAGTGGAGCCAGGACAGAAGCCGCCTGCGCGGCTCAGGTGGCAGAAGACGGGTGTTTCTCCAGGGTCCGGAGGTGGCTTCGGTCTCCAAAATATCTGAGATTCCAGCAGATCCCTCCTTCACAGTGGACGCTGGGCCGGGGAGCATGAGAAGCGCACCCAGGGGCCCTGGAACCTGCCGCGTCCAGTGGTCGGTGCCGAGGTCGGCTGTCCCAGGAAGAAGGCAGGGGTGGCCGCTCCGAGCGGTGAGAACAGCAGGTCCGACGGCGGCCCCTCCACCGCTTCTGCTTGTGCTCGAACTTTCTCTGCCTCACACCCAGCTTCAGACTCAACGTACTTAGGTCTGTTTTGTGGGGTCACGCGGGTGGGGTGAGCAGAGGACCCAGCCTCGCCTTTGAGGGGGAGAAAGGACAAGTGTGGAGGTTGGAGCAGTTACCCCGATGCTGCTAAGGTAGACCCAAGCAGTCGAGGATTTGACGTTGTTGTTCACTTAGTTTCGGCTTCTCTGCGCCCTGGCGGGGAGATGCTCGTAAGAGAAATCGTTCCAGTTTTAGACAAAATAAAGATATCACCTTCTCTTGCCATGGTGCAGTCTGGGTAAATTCAGCTTTACACGGGTGTCACCCAGGAAAGCCGGAGCCCCAGGTGGTGGTCTCTGCCCCGCTCCAGTCCTGCACCTTTCCCTCCAAGCAAGGCGGAGTCAGCATCGGGGCTCCCAGGCCAAGGCCGGGTGCAGGGTCAGTCCAGGCGGGGGAGATGGATGTGAGAGCTGGGGGCTGGCTCAGCTGCGGGCACCAAACGCTGGCCTGACGGAGGCCGAGGCCCAGCCCCAGCCCAGGGACCGTTCAGGCCAGAGAGCTCGGGCTCGGCCCCTCCGGGATGCTTCCCCTCCAGGACGACAAAGAAAACATCCTGCCACGTGCCGGCTCTGGTCTGTCTGACGACACACTCGGCCTCGTACAGTCCGGGCTGGAGCTGTCTCCTGGGACCCGTGGCTGCTCCCTTCCTAGCTGGACCTGCGGGGTTGCCCAGGTCCAGTTTGCCCAGCAGAAGCCGGCCAGAAAGCTCTGCCCTGTGAGGAAGGACCTGACGGCTGGGCAGGGAGTGCTCTGCATGCTTCCCCTGCCACGTCCACGGGGACTCCGAGGCCCAGTGTCTAAGGGCCTGCCCAGTCCACAATGGCCAGAAAGCACAGACTCAGGGTCAGGGCCCACGACGCCCAATCCCAGCCCAGAGCTGCCTGCCCGGGGGCCACCTACCACCACCTGTCTCAGGGCTTGGGCTGCTAGGTGTTTGCACCCACTTCGTCCAGAACTTGCCTGGCCCCCAGGGCTGCGTCCACACCTCGGGCCTCACCGTGGATGGCAGCACGTCTATGGGTGCCATCGCCAGCGTCTGGGGAGGGAGAGGGCGAGTCCCAAAGCCGATGGCCCACTGCGCAGCTGGTAGCACGCAGTAGGGCAGGCTGTCCGTCCTGTTGGGGCCTAAATGTGGATGAAGCCCACGTTTCCTGCCCCAGGCCTTGGGCTGTGGGGCCCCTGGGTCACCCCACTGCATTGTTCACGGAGAGGTAGACGGCTGAGGCCCACAGAGGCCATGACCGGCCCCGGACCCTGCTCACCTGCAGCAGGTGAGAGGCCCCAGCTCCAGCTCCAGCTCCAGGCTCACGGCCCCTGGCCGCACCCCACCTCCCAGTAGGGCAGGGGATGGACACACACACACACACACACACACATGCAGAGGCACACACGTGTGCACACTTGCCTATGCCCCACACCTGCTCGGGGCAAATTTCAGGGAGAAGATACCGAGAAACTCAGTCATCAAAATTTACATCAAGTTAATGCAAAATATTCCACGATGAAAAAGAAAGAGAAGAAGAAAGACATTCTTCTTTCTAAAAGACGAGTTGCTTTTTCCGAGGTCTGAGGCCACGTCCTGCTTGCTGTCGGCCATTCCTCTCCTCTTGGATCCTGATCTTTGTCACCTGGGTGTCCAGGGAAGAGGAGGGCAGCCAGGTCCTCAGTCTGTGCGTTCAGACAGCAGCCAGAGCAACGTCCCCCGTGGGCAGCGGTGGCCACGGCTCCAGTGATGCCGCAGTGGTGACCACACGGGACCCCCCACTCAGGGCGTGTCCACCTCCTCCTGCGCCCCCAGCCCCCTCCCTCGCTGCTCTTTCCTTCTGGGATGTGACGCATGCAGCCTTACTGGACGCTGAGCCTCCAAAGAGGCCCTGGGCCTCTGTCCCACTTCCAGGCCAGACCCCTTGGGGTGAGCCCTTCCTGAGAACCGCGGGCACTGCCAGGGTCCTTGGCCCAGGACGATGCTGGGTGGAAGGTGGAGCTGCGTCCTCCGGAGCCTGGAAGGAACCCCCAGCCATTTGGACATTAGACCAGCACCTCTGACCACCCGAAGGGGGCCCCGCCTGCACTGGGGCAGGAGACCTGGGCCAGGACTCTGAAGAGAGGCCCGGGTGGCTGCGGCCATGTCTGTGGACGGAAGCCTGGCACCAAATGAAGGCTCTGCTTTATCTGGAGGCCGGGGCCTCCCCTCTACTGCCTGGTGTGCCCTGCTACCCCTTCTGGGGGAGGGCCTCCCCCGACGCTTGGAGACCCTGCACCTGCAAGGGAAGCCTTCCCAGTCCCCCACCAGCACCTCCCAACTTCCTCAGGAAGCAGTGCCCCTGTGGCTGCCCCTCATGTCAGCTGAGCCCAAAGTCCCCGCTCTGGGAGGGTCCTTCCCCTCTGTGGCTAGGAAGGTGGGGACACAGGGGGTAGCAGCCACGGGCTAGGAGCCCACTTCCTCGTGGACCTTTCTGCTGTTGTTGGATGAAAAGAAGAGAAACGTGATGAAAAGCCCACCAGCCACGTGCGAGCCCCTGGGCCCCCCTGCCCTGAGGTCCTGCGCCCTCTGGCCTGGTCAGGTCAGCCCGTGGCAGCCCTGGCCAGAGAGCGGAGGACAGGCAGCGTGAGTGAGGGCCCCAGGGTTGGCTGCGTTACTGATGAAGTCCTGTGCTCCCGCCATCCGGCCTCTCCAGCACGCTCAGCTTCTGGTTCTGGAAACTGAGCCTTTGACCATGAAGGTGTGCTGTTGTGGGTCCATCCTACCCCCCGCAGTCCCCTCACCCAAGGCTCCCCCTCAAATTACATGCATGTGAAGGTACCAGGCTAATTCCTGACCAGTGCATGGTCCCTGAGGGCTCAGATCAGAGTTCATCACGAGAGTGAGGCACCCAGCCCGAGGCCACAGTCCAGAGCTGCCTTTGCAGCAGAACCTGGGCAGTTGGGGTCATTAAACGACAGTCCATCTCCCTGTTTCAAGACCTCCTTGGCCAAACCCACCCTGACTTGTCTAGAGCTGACTACCCAGGGCCCAGCGGAGGCATTTGAAGGAGTGTCAGCTGGAAACACCCGGTCAGGGCGGCCTGCGAGGCTCATCCACGTTGGAGGGGCGGGGGCCTGAAGGAAACCGTCCCCACCAGAAGGCAAATGTGTCTCCTCAGGGGACTTCGGTCCACACAACGTGCCTCTTAGGTTTTGGGACCAGATGAATGCATGACTCCAATGGGAATACGGCATCAAGCTCACTGAAGTCTGATTTCCAGACTCCCAGGTCCAGCTGCGGGAGCTCCACTCCCGCCTGTACAACAAGAACAAAGCTGGACAAACTGCACACTAGCAACCTCTCAAGCGCATCAGGGAACCTGAAATCTGGTCAGAGTCAGGCTCCCCCCAGGTGGGACCAGAACAGCTGCCTCTTAGAGCAGGTGCTGTGGATGCCACATAAGGTGGTCAGCAGAGTCATCCCTAGATTACTAAGCCGGGGAGGTGTGCAGATCTGGGGAGAAGTTGGGAAGGACCCTCAAGAGCTTTCTCCATGTGCTGGCAGCGCAGCTCTCCCAGCCCACCTCCCCATGGCCCCCTTAGAGCCTACTGGGACAGGGGAGGGAAGCAGGGGGCAAGGACACCTGGCAAGGGTGAGAGCCTCCATCAAGGCCACACCTGAGACCAGGTTTCCCATGCCCAGGGCTGAGGTGGGGTCAGAACATCAGAGCACGTTCCTTCCTGCCCCCAGCTGGTATGGCTGTGAGACACAGACTCTTTCTCAGGAAGCAAGACCCCAAAGCTAAGGGGGGACCAACACACGTATGGATGGAGAAGGGGGAATGTGTTCCACCACAAGTGTGAGATTTGTGTACCCCCAAGCCTGGCTGCCCTCTGCATCCTGGTGGGGATGTGACACGGTGCAGCCACTCTGGGAAAAGCTTTTTCAGTTTCTTGTAAAACTAAAAGATCAACTACCATACGACCTCACAGCTGCACTCCTGGGCATTTATCCCAGCGAGATGAAGACCGTTCACACAAAATATGTCTGCACACTAACCTGTGTGGGAATGTTCATAGCAGCTTTCTTCGTGATAACCCCGAACTGGAAACAGCCCAGATGTTCTTCAACAGTGAGTGGGTAAACAAACCATGGTCCATCCATACCACAGAATATTACTCAGTGACAAAAAAGAACAAGCGATTGACACACAGCCACCTGGATGGCTCTCCAGGGCATCATGCTCAAAGACGAAGACAGAACTGCACACCATGTGATTCCAATTACAGTCACCTTGAAAGACACATTTGCAGTGAAGAAGATGGATCAGTGGTCCCCAGGGGTTATGAGTCAGGGGAGGAGGTTATATGAAGGGATACCGTGAGGAGTGTTTTGGGGTGACAAAGCTGCTCTGTACCCTGACTGTGGTCGTGGTTATACAAATCTATACATGTGTTAAATTCATAGAACTGTACCCATATGAAAACGGTAAAGCTATGTGTAAGTTCAAACAAACGAGCAAGTATTGGGTGGTGACAAAGAATAGAAGAAACATTCCTCAGTGCACACTGATAATAATGATTAAATAAACAAATGGGGAGAAAGAACAAATTCTCCTTCCTGGTAGAAACACTCCAAGTATAAATGCAGAAGGAGTGGTGAAATAGAAAATCAGCACCAAAACCTCTCCACCGTCAGTGGGCTCAGAAATTAGTGGAGGGAACTTTTAAGAACGAGAGGATCATTGCAAAGACTTAAAGTATCTCCTCAAAATTTTTGTTAATGACTCTTGAGGTTTTAATCTGTGTCCATAGGTTCTCTGATGCTCGTCCTTTCCCAAGGTGCAGCCTAGCATCCCTCCCGTGAGTGTGGTCTGGGTTAGTGACCGGCTTCCAGTGAGTAAAGTGGGGAAAGGGAAAAATAGTAACTTTACTGTGGAGAAGCCAGCAGACGCCACATTAATGAGTGATTGGGGTCAACAGCCCCTGTGATAGGAAGATGCCAGGAACCCCTGATGAGATGTGATGAGAAGGGCACCCCACCTCTGCGGGGTGCTTGCCAAACACCCCTGACTCTGGTCCAACAGCGCAAAAACCATTAGACAAAGCTGAAGTGAGGGATGGTCCACAAGCCCCGGGCCAGCGTCCAGGTGCTGGAACACAAGGAGAGCTCAGGAGCTGTGCTCAGGGTGGAGGCGCCTCCCGCGGGGAACCTGCAGCAAGTGTGCCGGGGGTCCCTGGACAGAAGGGGCAGGAGAGAGAGCTGCTGAAACTCTATAATGGAGTCTGTGGCTTATTCACAGTGATGACTGGTGGTGACTTCCTCGCGTCTACCTGTGGGCTGTGGTCCTGTGCAAGTTCCCCCACCACCCCCGGCAGGGAGGTTGCAGAGGGTACCTGGAGCGCCCCTGGAAGGCTAAAGTCATCTCAAAATAAAATAGTTCCTAAAAGTCTTTCAGATAACAGGTATTTAGGGAAACAATCTCTTTTTGTAGTGAGTTAGCTTATTCTTGCTAATTTTGAAGCGAATCCCACGTCTCATCTGTGGTCTGAGACAATTTAAACCAAATCCAAGAGGATTTCGTGTTTCAAAGGGCAGCAAGCCGTAATTTGGGCAATTGTACCTGAAAATATTTCCTACTCCCTGCATTTCGTAACAATGAGATGATTATTCTTCCCCAGAAAAGGCCCCGGGGGCCCGAGCAATTTTTCTCTAAAACCAGGAATGTCCTTCTAGGAGCAAAGCGCTTCCCTGAGCCCACATGTTAGCCAGATTCTTTACGTCAAAGGGGGCTCTGTGTTTTGGCAAGACCTGGTTTTCTTGATTTCCTGTTTCCTGAAGATGCCCCATCTCCCCAAAGATGACCCCCCTCGACCCTGGCCGACCCCGGTGGTCTGCACTGCTGGCCCCATCTGAGCAGCCAGCAGTCAACCGTGTGCCCCCCACACAGGGAGCTTTGCTGGGGCTGGAGTCCCAGAGATGCACGGGCGGGCGCAGCCTCAAGGGACTCCCGGGCTCCAGGCCACGCAGACAGGACCTGCTGTGGCCTGTGGGCGAGGTCGGAAGGTGCTAATGTGGGCTGAGCTTGTGTTATGAGCCACAGGCCGCGGGGCTTTCAGAAGCTGTAATCGCCCCATCCCTAGACAAAGTCAGCAAGTCCAGAATTATTACTTCATCTCACAGATGAAGAACCTGAGATTCTGAGCCATGGGTTTCCTGTGCATCTGGGAGTGGGTGCTGCTTGCCCCCTCTCCTGGGGGTCGAGGGCTTCCCCTGGATCTCTCCCCAGCCCTGACCCCTCAGAGTCCCAGGAAAGGTGGGCATCTCGGCCCAGACACCACAATGGACGTGCACAGAATGAACGCCCCCCTCTTTCCCCAGATCCTCATCCCCGAGGGTCCTGAACTTCCACATGGCCAAAGCAGGAGACGCCAAGTATGCCAGATGGCCCTCCCTCTCCTGTGTCCAGTTCCATCCAATGAGCTCAGCCTCCAAGCAATCCATCCACCGTGCGGTCTGCAAAACCACCTGGTCCAAGACCCGCTCACCTGGGCGTCAGCTGCTCCTCCACCTGGACCCTCACACCTTCCGACCCCCCATGCCATGCGACTTCCACCAGCATCCCAGTACTCAGGACCTTCCACTGGCTCCCCGTCCTGAGGACACTTCCCGGGGTCTCTGGGCCCCTGGCCTCTCCACCAGGGTCCCCGTGCTGCTCCCTGTTTCTGCTTCACGGACCTCTTCTCCCCCAGACCCTCCTTCCTGCCACAGGACATTTGCACGTGCTCTTTCCTCCTCCATTCCTCCCACTCTGCCTTGGGCCTCACCTAAATGTTCTCACGCTGACCCATCACCCCTCACCCGCCAACGCTCTGCACTGCTCCCAGGTAGCACTCTGCATGGTTCTGATTAAGTAACTCTGGGTCTCGCCCTTGGGTGACATCTGCCCTCTACAGTGTGTTCTGCAGAGGGCAGCTCCATGTGCCCCGCCCCTGGCCTGGACTCTAGCCATCCTCAGCACCTAGGACAGAACTAGCCATTCAGTGGGTGCTTCACAAATCCTCATGGAATGTCGGGTGAAAATGGTACAGCAGGCCTTAAACCTGGCTGTTTGACTCACAGATCTGAGCTCTTCATTACATCTAGATGGGGAGGATTAATTTCTTCCACACAGTCGTGGAGGGAGGGTTTCCTGGAAGAGGTGACATGTGAGCTGGGCTTTTTGAAGGCTGAACTTACTGCCAGGGAGCAAAGGGTAAGGAAGCAGCCTGTGGACAGAGTCAGCAGCAGTGATGCTTGTGGAATGTAGCTGTGGTCACTATAG
>RJWK010038322.1:0-20858 GCA_004363435.1 Platanista minor
CCTTCTGCCTTGGCACTGCTCCCACTCTCCACATGAACATTCCTTGAGTGTGAAGATCACAACTGTACCGCTGAATGGTGAGCATTTAACTGCACTGGGTGCACACACAGAAGGTCAGGGATATGCATGTGCTAGAGACACCAGCCACGAAGACTGACAACTTCAAAGCCCTCTGCCCCAACTCTAGGCCCCCCAAGACCTGGCTCTGTGGTGCAATGGGTAGCACATTGGACTTTTAGGCCCCCCGGTCTGATATGATGGTCCCCTGGGTTTCCACCTGCCCTCTCCCTCTTAGCTCTCAATAAATGGGAGTTAGGTAGAGACATGGTCTCTTATGACATGGACTAGAGGAAGCAAGCCCTCCAGAGATGCACTATCCTATAAGACAGCCATAAGTCAAGTGTAGCTGTTCAAATGTAAACTAATTAAAATGGAATAAAATTAATGTCCTGTTAGCCACATTTCAAGGGCTCAAGAGCCTCATGTGGCTTGTGGCTATGGTACTGGACATTACAGATTATATGTAGAACACTGAACAGCGCTGCTCTGGTCTCTAGAGCCAGGTGAAAAACAGGAACTGCTGTTGAACCTGAAAGATGACAGCCAGACCTTGGCCCTGAGATCACACCCAACCCCTGAGGGGCTGGCCAGGCCGACAACCAGTCTCCTTGTCTCAGGGCAGAAAGAGACAGCCCAATCCAGGCCAAATGTCGGTAAAGCCAACAGCCAAGGGGCAAGTGTTTGTGCCAAGTGAATTACCTTCAGAAGCCACCATTTGGCTGCTGAGGAAGAGGTCAGAAAACAAAGTGGCCTCACAGTGCCCTGCTGGATGGCATAGTAGAGAGATGCCACAGAACTTCACCTACAGCCTTGAACTATTCACCTACTCACCCAGCTTGGAACTTCTGGATGAGCATCAAGAAATGAAGTTCAAATACTGCAATACAGAAATATGTACCCGGGCAAGCTGGCTGCCCCTGCAGCTGGCAAGCCCTGGCTCCTGCAGAACTTGGCCACCAAAGCACCCAGCATCACTTTCAGACCTCATCCCTGCCCCAATCCCTGCCAACTGCTTGCTGTCAAACCCTCTGGAGCATCCCCCACTCTCCCTTCTGTGCCCCTGAATGTTCCCATCTCTGAACATTCCTCTCCAGGTACTTTAATACTCCCTTCCCAGTCCCATCCACCACAACTCAGCCCATGTTCCACTCTGCCTTCCCATGAAGCCTCCCTGGACCCAGCTTGGCTTTCCCAGGAAATGAACCCAGAAGCACAGTCGAACATCGTATGTGATCTTTCCACCTGTCAACCTGGGTTGGCTGACCTACAGGATGCTGCTATAAGCAGGGCTGTCCCTGCATAAAAGCCCCCTCTAGCAGGGGGTCTTGCTTGGGCTGGAATCCAGGAGAGTCACTTATGTTCCATAACCCTTGGGCACCTGAACCTCTTCTTGTCTTGCCCCATCTCAAATCAGTTGCATCAGGTAGGCTAGCAAGGAAGCACTTTGTAAAACTGCTAAGCTGCACAACCATGATGGAGCTTTACTGCTGAATAATACACAGAAACTTCATGACTATAATTTTGAGTCCATATGTGACAATCTCAGCACTGATTCCTCCACACTACACTAAATTATAAGTTTATAGTCTTGTGGGGAAAGGAAGATAACACTATGAGGAAAATCAACCTCATGCCCGAAACCCTGACGCCTACAGCAAAACCATGTGCACAGAAGGTATCAATGAAGGACCTGCACAGAGTCTAGGGGGCCAGCAGGGAGCGACCCCATGGGGGCAGACAGGCACTCTCCATCAACAGGGGCAGGCTGAGGCAGCGCTCGACCCTGGAGCCTGTCCCACAGAGGCCTCGTCCTAACATCAGAAGACTGAACTAAACGTGGGGCACCACTTCCTCCCTGAGGGAGGAGACCACTTGCTTCCTATCTGCCGGCAGTAGGTAGGCCGTACTTCCTCCCCACTCACAGGTCCCACGAGAAATGACTGTGGACTGAAAAACTAACTCAGACTTTAGACCCTTGACTGTCTTTTCCCCAGGCATCTACCCCAAAAGTAACGTCACTCAAGAACTGTGGAGATTACATATGACACTAAAAACACAGGTAACAAAAGGTAAGAAAAGATAATTTGGACTTTATCAAGATTTTAAGAACTTTCGTGCATCAAAAGACACTACTGGGCTTCCATGGTGGCGCAGTGGTTGAGAGTCCGCCTGCCGATGCAGGGGACACGGGTTCATGCCCCGGTCCGGGAAGATCCCACATGCCGCGGAGCGGCTGGGCCCGTGAGCCATGGCCGCTGAGCCTGCGCGTCCGGAGCCTGTGCTCCGCAACGGGAGAGGCCACAACAGTGAGAGGCCCGCGTACCGCAGAAAAAAAATAAAAGACACTACCAAGAGAGTGAAAAGACAACCCAGAGAATGGGAGAAAATATTTGCAAATCCCATACCTGATAATGGTTTAATATCCAGCATATATAAAAAAATCAACAACTCAACAACAGAAAGACAAGCCACCCAATTAAAAAATGGGCAAAGGATATGAATAGATATTTCCCCAGAGAACATATACAAATGGCAAATAAGCACATAAAAAGATGCTCAACAGCAAGAATCATTAGGGAAATGCAAATCAAAACCACAATAGTGGACTTCTGTGGTGGCGCAGTGGTTAAGAATCTGCCTGCCAATGTAGGGGACATGGGTTCGATCCCTGGTCCGGGAAGATCCCACATGCTACGGAACAACTAAGCCCGTGCGCCACAACTACTGAGCCCGCGTGCCACAACTACTGAAGCCTGCACGCCTTGAGCCCGTGCTCCGCAACAAGAAAAGCCACCACAATGAGAAGCCCGTCCACCACAACGAAGAGTAGCTCACCACAACTAGAGAAAGCCCACACACAGCAACGAAGACCCAAAGCAGACAAAAAATAAATAAAATTTAAAAAAAAAACACAATAGTGACATACCACTTCACACCTACTAGGAGAGCTATAATTTTTTTTTTTTAAAGGAAAATCACAAGTGTTGGCAAGTATGTAGAGAAATTGGAACCCTCATGCATTGCAGGTACTAGTGGAAAACGGTACAGCTGCTCTGGCAAATAGTTTGGCAGTTCTTCAAAGAGTTAAACACAGAATTATAAGCAATTTCGCTCCTTAGGTATATACCCAAAAGAACTGAAAACAGGGACTCAAACAAATACTTATAACCAAAAAGTACACCAATACACCAATGACAGCATTAGTCACGATTGCCACAAGGTGTCCATCAACAGATGACTGGATAAGCAAAATGTGGTATGTACATATAATGGAATATTATTCAGCCTTAAAAAAGAATGAAACTCTGTTACATACTAGAATGGATGAACCTTGAAAACTTTTACTAAGTGAAATAAGCCAAACACAAAAGAACAAATACTGCAAGATTCCATTTATATGAGGTATTTACACCAGGCAAATTCAGAGAGACAGAAAGTAGGTTAGAGGCTACAAGGCGGCGGGGTAAGAGAGGAATAGGGAGTTATTGCTTAATGAGTGCAGAGTTTCTGTTTAGAGTGATGAAACGTTTTAGAAATAGTGGTGATGGTTGCACAACATTGTGAATATACTTAAGGCCAAACAAAAATGGTTAAATGGCAAATTTTATGTCATACAGATTTTACCATAATAAAAAAAAATAACAAAAAAAAAAAGAACTGTGGCAAATAAGGCTACCCCCATCCTTGTCAGTGGGAAGAAGAGCCAGAATCAGGACTAACTGGGATCTTAATCAGTAGGGATTAAGGCATGTACATATGGGCAGCTTGGACTTAGGGCTTATACTCTTTTTTTTTTTTTTTAATTTTAAAATTTATGTATGTATGTATGTATGTATGTATTTATTTATTTATGGACACACCATGCATCATACAGAATCTTAGTTTCCCAGCCAGGCATCAAACCTGTGCCCCCTGCAGTGGAAGCACGGATTCTTAACCACTGGACTGCTAGGGAAGTCCTGGACCTATACTGTTTTTCCACGATTGTTTTTTGGGGATGTAATTCATAAAACCTCAAGGAATCAGAAATTATATAGGAAAGCTTCTCAACTTGCCCCCACCCTGCCTCTGAGAAACCAGCCCAAGTCAGCACATAAAGAGAGCCACCACCTGTTCTCATGGTCCCTCCTAACCCCAGCACTCACCTGGGATACCTCCTCCTTATGTGACAAATAAAACCGCCTCCCATTTATTGGCCTTAGTGCTGCCACCTATAAATTAGCCCTCCTTCTTCCTTCTTCTCAAGGCTGTCATCAAGACCAGATAAGATAAGCCAGGCAGGCGGTATCATTAGCCATGTTAAATCTGAAAACACTGTTGCCTTTAATAAAGAAATTAAACTGCTAGAGCTACAGAGTAAAATAGGAGCACCATGTACTCCCCATCTCTCTTTCCTTCTTTCCTTTTCTTCATAACACCATCTCCATCTAACACTAGATATATTTTGCTTGACCATCTGTGCCCCCAGCTAAATTTAGGAAGCTGCTTGGGGCACAGACTTCTGTGTGCTCTGTTCACGGTGCACAGTAGGTGCTCAGTACACCTCTGTAGAAGGAATGGATTACTAGCTTTAATAACCCATTTGGAAACAAACCAAATAATATTTCATCACCTACTGCTAATGCACCATTGACACCACTGCATGGAAATCGAAGAGTCAACTAAAAATTCTAACTTTGCTTTCTAAACAGGAAAAGGGCTATACGAGTGGAAAAATCAGAAGCTCCTAGATACGCATGCCAAGAAAGGAAAAAGCTTCCAATAGAATCAAAATTGTGGCTTCACAGTAACTCTTGTTTCTTAAAATGAATGCAAGGAAACTCCAAAGGCCAGTAAGCTCTCAGTTCCAAGAGGAAAGTCATGTGATTTCCAAATGTACATTTTTCAGAAATGAGTTCACAGCCATGAGCTTTCTGAAGTCAGAACTGTGAAGATTAAACCAATTAAAGTAGTAATCAGTATGCCAACAAACTGGATAACCTAGATGAAATGGACAAATTCCTAGAAACACACGATGTAACTAAACTGACTCATGAAGAAATAAAAAATTTGAATAGACCTATAATTAAAAAGACAACTGAATAAGTAACCAAAAACCTCCCAGCAAAGAAAAGCGCAGGGCCAGATGGCTTTACTGGTGAATTCCACCAAACACTTAAAGAGTTAACACCAAACCTTCTAAAACTCTTCGAAAAAAATGAAGAGAAGGAAATACTTCCTAAATCCTTCTATAAGATAAGCACTACCCTGATAGCAAAGCCAAACAAACTACAGATCAATATCCCTTATGAATACTGTTGCAAAAATCTTTAACAAAATACTAGCAAACTGAATTTAGCAGCATATTAAAAGGTTTATACACCATGGCTAAGTGGAATTTACTTGTGAAATGCAAGGATGGTTCAACTTACAAAATTAATCAACATAATACAAAATAAAATGTAGGAAAAAAGCCACATGATCATCTCAATTGATTAAGAAAAAGCATCTGATGAAATCCAATTCCCCTTCATGATAAAAACACTCAACACTAGAAATAGAAGGAAACTTCCTCAACATGATAAAGACCATATATGAAAAACGCACAGTGAACATCACACTCAATGGTGAAAGACTGAATACTCTTTCCCTAAGATCAGGAACAAAACAAGATGCCTGCTTTCAACACTTCTATTCAATACGGTACTGAAAGTTCCAGCCAGAGCAATTAGGCAAGAAAATAAATAAAAGGCATCCAAATTGAAAGAGAAGTAAAATTATCTCTCTTCAATGATGACTTGATCTTATATGCAGAAAACCCTAAAGAGTCCACCAAAAAAAACAAAACAAAAACAAAAACAAAAAACAAAACAAAAACCAAAAAAAACCCTGTTAGAATAAATAATAAATTCAGCAAAGTTCCAGGATACAAAATCAATGAACAAAAATCAGCAGCATTTCTATATGCTGGCAATGAACAATCTGAAAAGGAAATTAAGAAAACAATCCCATTTACAACTACACTAAAAAGAACAAAATACTGCGGAATACATTTACCAAGGAGGCTAAAGACTTGTACAATGTAAATTAAAGAGTATTGTTGAGAGAAATTAAAGACTTAAATAAACATAAAGACAAACCATGCTCATGAATTGGAAGACAATATTGTTAGGATGACAATACCACCCAAAATAACCTAAAGATTCAGTGCAATCCCTATCAAAATCTCAATGGTGTTCTTTGCACAAATAGAAAAATCTATCCTCAAATTCATATGGAATCTCAAGGAATTCCAAACAGCCAAAACAATCTTGAAAGAGAACTAAGTTGGAGGAATCACTCTTCCTGATTTCAAAACTTACTACAAAGCTACAGTAATCAAAACAATGTGATACTGGCATAAGGAGAGACATACAGACCAATGGGACAGAATAGAGAGTCTAGAAACAAACCCTTGCATATATGGTTAAATGATTTTCAACAGAGGTACAAAAGAACATTCAATAGAGAAAGGACAGTCTTTTCAACAAATGGTACCGGGAAAGCTGGATCTTCACATGCTAAAGAATATACCGGATCCTTATATTATACCATATACAAATACTAACTTAGAACAGATCAAAGACCTAAATGTAGGAGCTAAAACTATAAAACTCTTAGAAGAAAACACAGGGGAAAAGCTTCATGATCTTGGATTTGATGATGGTTTATTAGGTATGATACCAAAAGCAGGATCAACAATATTAAAAGATAAACCGAACTTCATTAAAATTTAAAACTTTGTGCACCAAAGGACATTATCAGGAAAGCAAAAAGATAACCTTGGGAATGGGAGAAAATATTTGCAAATCACCCATCTGATAAGGGGTTAATATCCAGAATACATTAAGAACTCCTACAATTCAACAACCACCACCAAAACCCAATTTAAAAATGGGCAAAGGATCGAATAGACATTTCTCCAAAGAAGATACACAAATGGCCATAGGCACGTGAGAAGATGCTCAATATCACTACTCATTAAGGAAATGCAAATCAAAACTACAACCACAATTAGGATGTGTATAACCAACAAAACATAAAAAAAAAGTGTTGGCAAGGGTGTGGAGAAACTGGAACCCTTGTGCATTGCTGGTGGGAATGTAAAATGATGTGGCAGCTATGGAAAACACAGTGGTTCCTCAAAAAGTTAAACATAGAATTACTGTATGATCCCAAAATTCCACTTCTGGATATATACACAAAAGAACTGAAAACAGGGACTCAAACAGATATTTGTATACCCACTACTTACAACAGCCAAAAGCTAGAAGCAACCCAAATGCCCACTAACAGATAAATGGATAAACAAAATGTGGTATATACAAACAATGGAATATTATTCAGCCTTAAAAAGGAATGAAATTCTGACACATGCTGTAACATGGCTGAACCCTGACAACATTATGCTAAATGAATAAGCCACAGAGAGACAAGTAGTATATGCTTCTCTTATATGAGATACTTAGAGTAGTCAAATTCAATGAGACAGAAAGAATGGTGGTTGCCAGGAACTGGGGAGAGAAGGGGAAGGGGAGTTATTGTTTAATGGGTACAGAGTTTCCATTTGGGATGATAAAAAGTTCTGGAAATAGTGGTTTAATTATATAACATTGTGAATATCCTTAATGTCACTGACTTGTACACTTAAAATGGTAAATTTTATGTTATGTATATTCTATTACAATTTTTTAAAAAGTAAACGAAAAAAAATACGTCCATATTTTCAGCGCATTGAGAGAATCCCTCTTAAAAGGCCAGTTTTTCTGATAGCCTGGGGCATCCTTCCCATTGTAAGGGGGCCTGAGGATGCCATTTTGTCCTTTGTATTCTGCCCTCAAACCCAATTCCATAACCTGGACCCTAAATCCAAGGAAACAGCTCGGGTTGACTAGCTACTGTTTTAAAGGCTGAGGTCTTGAGCATCCCTAAGCCAGGCAGTTTGCAGGGATAACTGACAGAGCCAACAAATTGCCAACAAAAACAGAAGCCAATCCCGCTGGCTTTCACTTTCTATTACTTCCCCTTACACTTTCTCACAGGACACCAGACAGCCATGCAGAAAGGAAACGGGCCAACCAACCTGCCTGATTTTTTTTAGCTGGAAAACGGAGTCCCTGTTTCCCCCAATCTATTGCAGGTCTAGATATTTAATATCCTTTGTATTTCATACAGTTGAGTACAAAGTTTTTGCCCACCCCAAAACAGCAGAACGAACAACGTCCATCCTCTGTACTCTATATACTCTCTAGGGCTCTTGCATACAGATAATCTAACAGATTATCCTGTTAGATCTCAAAATAACCCAGGGAGAATGAATGTTTAGGGGTTGTTATCCTCCACTGGAGACATGAAGAAACCGGAGCTCATGAGATGAAGCAACTAGTCCCAAATCCTACAACCCCAAGTGACAGGACCCGGATTCGCACAGAAGTAGTGAACTTCAGAGCTCTCCTTCCTCTCGATTACTTCGGAAAGAACGAAGTAGAAATGGACTCAGACCATTTTGGCGTCTTCCCGCCTCTTTCCCTTAGGTCTACCCTAACCCAGACATGGATCTTTCCTTCTGGTTTTTTGTACTCAACGATCCAGCCGGGCGCCCGTAGCCGTCTCGTACTGCCCTGCCCAAGGCGCTCTGGCACACAGGGGAGAGTCCGCCAAACTCGCGGTATTTCACCAGGGATGGGAGGCCGGCTGGTCATGGGAAAACAGAAGATACAGCGTGCTCAGACACGAACAAATCACGCCCAAACCAACAAGCATGTGAAACTAAAACTGGCCCTGGAAATCCACACGGGAAACACCGGCCAGGAGCCAAAGGGCCTGCGGCGTGTCGACCACTGCCCTACCATACCAACGCACGCGCGACTGCACTAGAGCAAACGTAGCACCGCTCTCGCAGACCCAGACTTGGGCTGGCGCCGACGCCGTGCGCATGCTCCAGCAGCGCGCATGCGCGTCCCCGGCAGTTGCCTTTTCCCAGTAGCCCCCTGCCCTCTCGCCCTGATCCCGGATCCAAACGCTGGGTACCTCAGCCACGGCCCTCACTCTGCATTCCTCACCTTGCGCCCGGTTTTCTCCCGTAGGGCCTTCAGCCGTTCCTTTCGCCGCAACGCCTCTTCCTCCAACCGGCCCACACCGGCCGCAGTAGCCGCCATCTTGCCCGCAGACTTCCCCCCGCCCCCACACTTCTCTTGTCCCGCAGCGCGCAGGCCCAAGGTGTTAGACGAACCCCTCACGGCCAATCCAGGGACGAGAATGGGAGAGCAGGAAGTCCTGAAAGCCAACCAATGCTGAGTTGCTACAGGAGGACCCGCCCTCTTCCTCCCCCACAAAACGTCTAACTCGTCGGGGGTCGGCAAAGAAGGATATAAGGCTCGATTCGTCCAGTGCCAATCAGGGAAAAAGCGGCAAGAGGAACCAGACCTGAGTGAAGGAGGATAGAGCGCGTCAATCGCTCTGGTTTTACCTAAGCGCCAACCATGCTGGCCACTTGGAATGCGCTGACCCATCTTTGTCCACTTGTCCTGATTCTAAAAGGCTCGAATGCCTTCACGAAGCCTTCCTTGACTCTGTAACTCTGATCCCAGGCTAAGAGGTGTGCCTCTCCTTTCCTCTTAAGCTATCTGTGGCTTCCTGGATGCACTTGTTCATGGGCCTCTGGGCCCTTCTCTGTCCACTCTCAGACAAAACCTAAGCAGAGCAGGGCTTGGCTGAATGGCCATTTTCCTCTGGGTTCATGGGTGATCCCCTCCCAGCTCCAACCCCCCGCCCACCCCCACCCCCACCCTCACCCTGGGTGGCAAAGTACCCAGGGTCAGACTACCTAACCTGAAGAAGAGCAAACCCCAACTTGGGCCCAGTGGGCCCTAAGGGACCACCCTGAGCTTAGTTCCTGAGAACTAAGCTGAGAGTTCGTTTGGCTTCCGCCAATAGGTGCACTGCTTCCCAGCAGGAGCTGCCGCGCCGGGGTATCCTTTCCCAAGTTAATTAGCATGCCCTGACGACCGAGAGACCACTTTGGCTGAAGTCAGTATCTTCTGACAGCCTATCCAGGTCCCCAGAGCCACACCTCCTCCCACCTGGGGAGAGTGACTTGTCTCTCAGCAAAGCTGTTCCCTGCTTGTGGCCTCCCTTCCCAGGCTGACAGCAGGTGGACACCCACTCCTTGCTTCTCAGTTCCCTTCAGAGACCCCCAGTGCCACAGACCCCTGTCCAACTGGCCCCCACAAACGACCCTCTTGACCTCTGTAACTTGGGCCTTTTGGTGCCCTCTCCCCTGCATCGGGTGGGGTGCCCTGTCAGGGCCTTGTATTCAGGTAATACCCAATACGCATGTAATAAGTGTTCAGGAAATGTCAGAAGTAAGATGGATGGGGCAGAAGAAAAGGCCAGAGTGGAGGAGATGCCCAAGAAGCCAGGAGGACAAAACAGGATGGGTATGGGGACAGAGTCTGTCTCTTCTTGGCCACCCAAGGTCTAGGAGGCTCCAGGCTGGTCAATTCCTCCAATTGATGGTAACTCTCTGGGTCCCACAAACATTCCCCCCAGCCCCAACAAAGGGCCTCACCCCTGCCCAACACTATGGGCCCTCCTCACCTCCCAGGGTCGGTAGGGGAAGAGGCCCATGGGTGATGGTGGCAGTGGTTCTGGAAAGTCAGGCCTCTGTCCCTGTCCATGCTGCCCAGGTGGTCCTCATTTGGCCCATCTGGGCCCCAGTTTCTCTGCCTGTTAAACAGAAGCATGAGGTACCCTTTAGCCTTTAACCTCTTGAAGTTAAAGGAAAAAAATGTGAATCAAGTGCTGAGCCCTGGAGTGAAGGCTTCCTGGAGGAGGGGAACCAGGCGAGGCGAGGAGTACCTAAATCTTCCAGGGATCTGCCCAACAGATGGAGGGAACTGCTCCCCCGGAGTTATTTCAGGCTTGTCTTGCTGTTTTCTCATCCGCCCCCGCCCCGCACTCCTGCCACACAATCCTGCTCCACTAACAACAGGATTAAAAAGTGACACTTCGGTCTCCCCATAAGCGCTTATACCAACGCCTGGCACGTGGTAAACTCTACAAGTGGTTGTCACAGTTGTTGTCCTCGTTAGTTATTGAAGGACCCTACCCATCTGCACGCGGCCCGCAGCCCCTTCCCCCAGTCCCGCGAGCCTGTCCCTTCCACGAATGGTGGCCATTCCGGCCAGGCGGGCTGCGTCCCGGTTAGATCTAGACGTAGGGCAAATCTGGAATCCCTGACCCCGACCCTAGTCCGGGAGGCTCAGATTGGCCTTTCCGGAGGGCGCGGATTGCGGGGGGCGGGGCTGCTGGGCGCCCTCCTGGGCCGCCCTGACCTTAGGCTCCTCCTCCTGTCGGGCTCCCCGCCCTTTGCACGGTCCCGGGATAGGCGGGGCGGCGGTGGCGGCTGCAGAAGCGCAGGAAGCCGGGTGGTGGCCGACCGGGAGGAGGAGGAGCGCGACGGCGGCCAGTACTACTTCTCTCAGTAGTACCGCGCCGCTCCGCCCTGGAGTGACGCCCTCCGCCCATGGGCCTGGCCGAGGGCAACCGGCGGGCGGCGCGGAGGAGGCGGCGGCGGCGGCGGCGGCAGGTGGCGTGCAGCAGGGTTGGAGCCTGGTCGGGCCATGGCCGCCTCGGAGCGGCTCTACGAGTTGTGGCTACTCTACTACGCACAGGTGAGCCCGCGCCCGCCGTGCCCGCAGCTCCGCGCGCCCGGCGTCTGCTGCACCTGCGCCCGGCGCCACCTGGGCGGTGTATACGCACGCGCCGGGCGTGCTCAAGCTCCGCACGCACGTGTGCGCCCCCGGCCGGCTGGTGCCTCTGGCACTTATACCTGGGGGTCGGCCCTCGCGGGCGCGCACCTTACAGGAGCCTCTTGGGTGGGGACAGTGCAGCCTCGGTTGTCCCTGAGGAGAGGGGCCTGGACCAAGACAGGGCACTTACCCCTTTTACAGATGGGGAAACTGAGGCCCGGGAAAAAAAAAAAGGGCTGGCCGGGTCGGAAGGGGCGGGAGGCTTACTTTGAATTTGGGCGTGCCACTCCTGTGGGCGCAGCCCAGTTGGGTCGTCATGGCCGAAGGGTCTGAGTGGGCTGGGGGTCTCCAGGCATGCTAGGGGGGCGCCCCTACTTCGGTCTGACTTGAGTCAACTCCTCAGATAACCTGCGGTGAACTGCCGGTGGTGAGCTCCTCCTTGACCCCAGCTGGCCCCACCCCAACCCCCGGGGGGCAGGGTGTGGATTACGGGGGAGGGGGGTGGTCCAGCCCAAAGAAAAGATTCGCCTTGGATGCTGGGGATGAAAATGGGGAATGCGGGTGAGGTGGGAGGGATGTTTGAAAGGGATGGAGGGAGGCCATTTTCTCCTGAGCTCCCCATCCTTCCTCAGAGACTACCTCAGGTGGCCTCAGAAGGTGAAGGGAGCAACTCTGACCCAGGTGTACCCAAAACTGTGTCTCGCACACATAGGCCCCCACTTTCCTTCTGTATTCACAGCAAGGAGAGAACCCAGGGTAAGGCCCCCCTCTCCTTCACCCAGCACCAGCCTTCTTCCCTGCACCTGCCTGGCATCATACTCCTGGCTCAGGTGTGCCTTGGGCACAATGCACTATTGTGTGCCCCTGATCTCGTCACTAGGGGGAAGTTCATGCTCAAATCAGCCGGCCCTCTGAAGAGGCTAGCCGACTGTCTTCCAGGACTGCAGGCCAGGACTTGGGCCCCAGGGATCAGGAAGCCAGGCCATAAGAGCCATAGCTTCTTGTGCCTGCTTAGGTGGTGAGAAGTCCAGGCGCCTAGCAAGAGGCAGTGCACGGAGTAGAGTCTGTCTTTGGTGTGACCCAGAGCGTGCTCTTTACACCCCTGAGCCTCTGCTTCCATATCTGTAAATTTGGCACAGTCCTGGCCTCCAGTGGCCTGGACTGTGCAGAGGGATAGCCAGTATGGCTGGCCCAGGCCAGAGAAGTTTCCTGCTTCCCTGCCCCATTGGATCCCCTCACCCCAGCTTCTCTGTCTCCATCTCCAAAGGTTAGTCCTTGTGAAGGAGCAAAAGATTTGGGAGGAAACCTGCCCCTGGCCCTCATGCTTCTGATTGCCCCAGTGGTCATGGGCAGGTTCTTGGTTTTCAGTTTCTTCAGCTGTGACCAGGCAAAGGGGGGCTTGAACAAGGTGATGAGTCTGAGGGATGTTAATCTAGCTTCTGATTGCCTCCGTGGTTGTGGGCAGATTCTTGGTCTTCAGTTTCTTCACCTGTGATCAGGTGACTGGGGGCGGGGCGGGGGGGCTTGAACGAGGTGATGAGACTGAGAGTTGTTAATGGGTCTTCAGGCTGGGTGGCATGCTGCTGGGGAACGGTGTCTTGGCAGTTTCCCAGGATTGTACCTCCGACGTGGTTACCTCCTGCTGCTCCTTTTAGCTGAGCTCTGCAAGTGGTCAGTCCCTCACAGGTGTTTAGCATTCATCTGTGCTGAGTCCCTTCTCCTCCTCCAGCTCCTCACCTCACAGGGCAGGTGTGGGGCACAGGCTTAAAATTAAAAGCCTGGGTATGCAAGGGTACGGCCTGGGGCCAGGCAAACAAATCCAGGATATGAGTGTGAACTCAGGAGCCGGGAGGGGCCAGGTTTCCTGGGGAGAGGAAGCTTCAGCCAGCCTCCCAGCACTGCCTTCCTGCCGGCTTGGTCCTGCTTCTGCTCCCGGAACGTGGTCTCCACCCTCTGTACTGAGCTCCTAGGGAGTGGTGGCTGTGCTGAGCCCTGCCAGGGACCTATTGTGTGTGCGCTTGGGGGAGAGGGGAAGATGAGGTAAGGGGTCGAACTGAGAGAAGGTATTAAAAGACCCCTGAAATGGCCAGCTACGCAGACAGTAGGCTCCCCCAATACTTTCGCCCCTCCCTTCAACAGTGAGAGCTGACATCAGCTGGCAAACCTGCTTCCCCAGTTGTGGGTCTAGGCCCGCCCTGGGAGCACCCCTGTTTCTGCCCTTCCTTTCCCCTCACAGACCCCAGGTTCAGGCCTGCTCACCCCCTACCTCTTGAGGCCCCGAGTGGGCGAGGGGGCTGTAGGTGGCTACTGAAGGAGGAAGGAGGGCCAGAGTGCCCCCTGGACATCACTCACTCTGAGCCCCTCAGAGCTTTAGTGGGGCAACCAAGGCAGGGTCATACCAAGGTCGTTGGACAGGTTTGGGGCAGAGTCTGGCAGAGCTCTGGCCCATCCTCTATCCTGTGTTCCTTTACCCAGGAAAGGTCTAGTCCTGTGGGTGGGAAGACTCAGGTGGGCCTGCACCCTGGGATGGCACAGGCTGTTTCCTCTGCCTGGAGCCTTCTCCCTCCTGTCTGAGGGGGCCTTCCCCGCCTGTTCCCACAGCCCAAGCTGGACCTCAGCCCAGGCGTGTCCCCACTTGAACCCTCATTGTGCTTGCTACTCTGCGGTTTCCCCACGCCTCACATTTAGTAGGTGCTCCATGGGTATTAGCTGAATGTCTGGGTGACTGATCCGGGATGTCTTACCAGAGGACTGAGTTTGGGCCTGGAGGGCTGAGTGCACACGGCAGTGGGAACTGTGAGAGGCAAGTTCGTGGGTGGGTGGGGGCACATCCAGAGGACTCAACCCGGCAGGGCTTCCCCAGTGAGGGCTTAGGAAGTGGGGGAGAGGATAAGGGGACTGGGGCAGCACCCAGTAGGCTAGCAGTTGGGTGGCGTGTAAAGGTTATGCAAAACATGCAGATGAGTGGCCCTCTTTCAGGCTGGAGCAGTAGTGCTGCTCAGTAGCCCTCCAGTGAAAGGGAGCATTGGGGAGCATGAAAGCTGAGGGGTACTTGGGGTCCCCAAAGTCAGGACAGGACAAACATTCAGGGTACAGGTGGGGAGCCTAGGCTGAACTCTGTTTATGCCATTGAGGACTCAGGGTTCTAGGAAGGTCAGGTCAGAGCCCGAGCTGACCTTGCTCTGCCCACCCCTCCCTGGTCCCTCACCCCTGACTGAGGAGCTCTACTGCCTCATGGAAACCTAGTCAGGCTCTCTGCTCCCTCCGAGACCTTAGCTGGGTCATATTTCTTCCTGTGCCTCGGTTTACCATCTTGAAATGGGAAAAAGGACCTCTTTGGTGCCTGACCAACCCCCCCCTCCCCGCCGTACCTTAAAGGGGCAACCAGGGTTTCCTCCTACCTGCCTTTATTACTGAGGCAACTGAAGACGGAGGGACTGAGGTGATGGGGAGAGTAGCACAGAGTCCAGGGTTGGGGGAGGGGCTGGTAATCCCTGGAGTTTTTATGGCAACTGGGGAGCTGATGTGGAAGTGTGGGGTCACCGTGGAAACAGGTCAGTTACTAAGGGGACCCTGAAAGGAAATTCCTGTTTTCCAAAGTGATAGGACAAGGGGAAGGTTAAACGCTGAGGGGTGTTATGGAGACCAGAAGGTCCATGCCTTTCAAGACCCCCTCCCCAGGTAAGGGGGAGAGACTGGCCCAGCCACCTAGGCACTTGGACCACTAGCCTCAGTTGTCCTTGCCCCTGGCAAAGTCCCCATCTTCCTGCTTCGTTCCTTGGCCCTTGTTCTCTAAGTCTGTGAGTCTGTTTCTGATTTGTAAATAAGTTCATTTGTATCGTTTTTTAGAGTCCACGTATAAGTGATAACATGTGATGTTTGTTGTTCTCTGACTTAGTATGATCATCTCTAGGTCCATCCATGTTGCTGCAAATGGCATTATTTCATTCTTTTTATGGCTGAGTAATACTCCACTGTGTTTATGTATCACATCTTTATGCATTCATCTGTTGGTGGACATTTAGGTTGCTTCCATGACTTGGCTATTGTAAATAGTGCTGTTCATGATACATGAACATTGGGGTGCATGTATCTTTTCAAAGTATGGTTTTCTCCGGATATATGTCCAGGAGTGGGATTGCTGGACCACATGGTAGCTCTATTTTTAGTTTTTTAAGGAACCTCCATACTGTTCTCCATAGTGGGCGTACCAATTTACGTTCCCACCAACAGAGTAGGAGAGTTCCCTTTTGAATGATTAATATTTAGTAAGCTACCAAGTGTAAGAATAAGGTCTGGACTCCAGAACCCATGCCCTCAACCACATTCAATTTGGCACCCCTGGCCTCTGAAGTACCAGACAGGGCTGCATCTTGGGGAAGGTGCTGGCTCTGATGGGGATACATTTAAGGAGAGGAAACACAGAGAGCAAAGTACATGCAGACTTGTGGCAGTGGGTACAGTGAGTAATATCCAGTGGGGCAGCCAGTGAATATGGCATGTGAGGCTGGAGATGAGGTGGGCACCACCTGTGGGGGGCTTCGGATGTCGTGGGGAGGCTGTGGATGTGCCCTGGGCCTGTGGTAGGGTGGCTGACTGGCTGCTCAGACAGTAGTGGTAACTGATGGGTACTGGGGGTGCTGGGTACTGTTTAAGGAACTTTGGGGGTGGATCTGGGGCAAGATCTGGCCCCTGAGACACAGGGCAAGCCAGGCCTGATGTCAGGCTCGGGGTAAGGCACGCAGGTCTCAGGCAGCACAGTATCAGGAGCTCAGTGGTCCCTGTCCCTCTGAAAGACAGCCCCACCCACGCCTCAGCCGCCTGCCCTCAGCCCTCCTGGGTTACCTCAGAGTTCTGAGGAAGTGGCAGTTCCATGCTCACCCAGGACCTAACCAACCCGTGGGAGCTCCCCTCCTCCAGCACTGAATGTCCTCAGGGCTGGTTGGGCATAGACTGGGGTCCCTACAGGGGTGACTCTGAGACCCTCATACCCACAGCTTTCTCCCCTGCTGCAAGGCCCTGGGTGGAGTGTCACTGATCCTGACCTGCCTTCATGGGAGGGGCAGGGTTGGGACCCTGGCCCAGTCAGGTTGGGGTGGGGACTGGGCTGGCCCACCAACGTTCCTGTTCAGAGCTGGAAAGGGAAAGAGGAGCCAGCGAGGCAGAGCTTTGAGAGGAGTGTGGGGATCCTGAGCAGCACAGCCACCTCTTGCCGGCTCTGGAGCCTCCGGCATGCAGCACTGCCTCCATGCTCAAGGCCCCTGCTCTGCCCTGCCTCCCAGCCCTGGTGCCTGCAGGGACTCCCTCACTCCCCAGCACTGCAACCTCAAGCCATGGGGCCCAGGTCAGAGCCAGGCTGAGGATTCCCGGGAAGAAGAGGTGAGACCCCCAGAGTCAAGACCGGCAGTTACCCCTACCCCTGCCTACTGCTGTGCCTTAGAGACCCCTCCTGCCCCTCCAGAACCCACAAAGGCTGCTGCCTTGATTGCCTCAGATCTGAACCCAGCCCAGCCTGGACCTGCTGGAAGTTTGCAGGACTGGACAGGCTGAGGGTGTGGTTCTAGGGACAGAAAGCAGGGTGTGCAGAGTTTGAGGGGCCCATCAGGTCTGGGAGGGCCGATCCAGGTGATGGCCATGAGGAGGGTGGGAGTTTCCTGCTTAAGTACCAAAAAGCCCAAGTCACAGATGGCAGCGGGGCATGGGGAGATCAGATGCCTGCATAGGAGAATGTGAATCACAGATGTGGAAGGGCAGAGAGGCTGGAGAAGCAGTCCCTGCTTGGACTAGGGGCCCAGAATGCCTGACTTAGCAATTAAGCCTTTTATCTTTGGGTAAGGGAGGGAGGACATGGTCAAATGTGGGCTTACAGGTGCTCAGCAGAGCTGCAGTGGACAAGAAGGACTCAGGTTTTGGGTGGGAGAGACTGTGGCTTGACTGGGGGTGGTTTGGGGCTAGAAGAAGGGAGGATGGTGTTGGGACAATTTTGAAGGTAGGGAGGGATGTGTGGGGTCCTTGAGGCAGGGTCGTGGGTCATGTGGTCAGCTTCGGCTGACTGGCTCTAGCCACCATGAGTGATCCTGGCTTAGAACAAAGGTTCAGCTGCAACTGTGCTAGTGGATGAGGCATCTCCTCTGGGGCCCCCCGTTTTCCCATTTGCAGTGGGAAGAGTTCAAAAGAAATGGTCTAAGAGTCCTGGCCTGGTCTGGTGTTTTCATCGTTGGGCATGTTGGTGTCCTTGCTGGTTTGTGGAGAGGAGAGGTATAGACTGAGGTAGGTGAGCAGGGAGGCTGCCAGCAGCAGAGGTTGGAGAGGTGGCCAAAGGTAACTGACAGGCAAAAAGTCACAGTGGTGTGGGCCTGCACCTTGGTGGCCCCAGCCCCTCTCTGAATTGCCTGGGCCTTGGCTCTGTGACAAAATGTACAAGGAAGGTGTCCAACCACAGGGTGGAGGGCTGCTCTGTCTAGGTTTTTTGGGGGCCTGGCCCAGTCTGCTGGGGCCAGGCCCCTTCCCTGGGGCCCATTCAGCCCTGGCCCTGTGGTCTGGGGCCCACAAGTGGCAAAAAATTAGCCGTCCATGCAAAGGTAGTTCTGGAGGTCCTTGATTTGAGGTCTGTGGCACCTGGGGAGCAGTCTCAGGGTGTTGTCTGTGACGTGCCCCTTGCCCCTACATGTTCAGTATAGTCCCTGTCCTTCCGCCCTGCCCCTGGAAAAGAAAGTTGCCTTCTGGGCCCTTCTGGTTAGGGTGGGTGCTCCAGATGGGGCTGGTGTGGAAGGAGGGAAGGGGGAGGGATGGAAGGAGGGGCTCAGGTCCAGGCCACCACCCAGTCCATGCCTTGGGAGGGTCTTAGAGGTTAGAACAGATTAGGGCTAGTCCAGGGCTTACCTGTGTCCCTGGAGCAGAGACCAGCAGGGCCAGATGGAGGAGGGTGGGGCAGAGGTATGGATGAGTCCCTCAACATCATTGCCTGGGCCTGAGGCCTTAGACCCAGGTCAGGGAGCTGTGGGTGCCTTGAATGAAGGGCACTGTAGTAGCAGGGACCATAACCTGTCCCTGGATAGGCTTGCCCTGACTCCTATCCCGGAGTTCTCCTGGACGTCATGCCTGTAGAACTAGTTTCTGTCCACAAGCTCCACCCAGGGCAATATGACCCCCGCCCCTCTGTGCTGCAGGCCCCACCCCCAGTGCTAGGCTGGGTCCTTCACAGCTTCTTTTGCTGGGCCCTGGGCGCCCCAGGCCCTCCCACATCCCTGCGGTCTGCCGGGAGGAAGCGGCCCCCTTCCCCCACCGTGACTTTGCGCTTCCTGCCCCGGAGGCCAGGGTGGGAGGGAACGTTTCCCGTTCACACCAAAGTTTCCCTGGCTGGTGGTGCCCAAACTCGGGCTCAGCCCACTGTCCCTCTTACCCATGGAACCAGCTCTGGGGCCTGGGGTCCAGGTAACCAGCCAGGGTGTGGGCGGAGGTTCCCAGGGTGAGGCAGGGCATTTTGCCTGTACAGGTGAGGGATGTGTGTGTGCGTGGGTCTGCCTGGTCGGTAGTGCACATGCAGCCTGGGATATATAGTCAAGGAAGGTTTCTCGGAGGTGGTGGCTGCTGAGTTGCGAGAAGGTGGCAGGCGAGAGCCCAGCCCATAGCTTTGGGTTCAGGGAGGCTGGTGAGTGGGAGACCTTTAGCCCCAGTATCCCTGTGGGCCACAGCCATGCCCTAGGAATGTATACGCTTAAGTCTCTCCCCTGCCTGTGTCAGGCTTGCCTGGGTCCCCAAGGGTTCAGGAAGTGGGAGAGGAGACTGGGAGGCTGAGAAAAGCAGATGGGGGCCCTGAGAGAGTGGTCAATATGTAAGGCAGTCCTCTGATGCTGACCTTCCACTTCCTGTCCTCCTCCCCCACCCATCCCTCCCTTTCTCCACCCCCACTGCTCTGCCTCCAATCTCTGTGTACCCCATCCACTTTCTGCCTCTGTCCACTGTGCCCCTTCTGCCCCCACCACTGTTCCCCCAAACTCCTTTGCCTGCAGAAGGACCTGGGCTACCTGCAGCAGTGGCTGAAGGCCTTTGTGGGTACCTTCGAGAAGAGCATCTCACTATCCTCTCTGGAGCCACGCAGGTGAGGCTGGAGCTACATGGAGGGCGGGAGACTGAGGGGTGCTCGGCGCCTAGTGACCCCGCTCCCTGCAGGCCTGAAGAGGCAGGTGCGGAGGTGCCGCTGCTACCTCGGGATGCGCTGCACGTGCTGGCCGAGCAGCTGGACGAGGGGGACCTGGAGCAAGCCCTGCTGCTGCTCAAGCTCTTCGTCATCCTCTGCAGGTGGGTCCCTGTTGTCTTCTCCACTGTGAGAGAATGTGCAGTTGTGGGCCGGGGTGGGGGCTGGCTTGTCACCGGGACCTCTCCCGTCGTTCACTTCCCAGGAACCTGGAGAACGTAGAGGCAGGCTGGGGCCAGGTGCTGGTGCCCCGGGTGCTGGCGTTGCTGACCCGCTTGGTGGCCAAGGTGAGGTGGCCTCTACCCTGGGGGTTGGCAGGTGGTAGCCACAGCCCAGCTAACCCCCCTTCACCCTCTCCGCATGCCTACAGCTGAAAGGACCCCCACCACTGGAGAAGGGCCATGGGTCCCAGCTGGAAAACGTAGCCCTGCATGCCCTGCTCCTCTGTGAGGGCCTCTTCGACCCCTACCAGACCTGGAGGCGCCAGCACAGCGGGTGAGAGGCGGCCCGCAGGCCTGGCGGAGGACCCAGAGCAGGCCCAGGACGGGGATGGGGGTGGCTGCACTGGCCAAGGTGCAGAGGTGGGAGGGCCCGGTGTGCAGGCTGCTGAGGGGAGGCTGACGCAGGAGGAGTGAAGTACTGGCCTCACCTCGGCCCCTGCCCACCCTGTCCCCACCTGCCAGGGAAGTCATCAGCTCCAAGGAGAAGAGCAAGTACAAGTTCCCTCCTGCCGCTTTGCCCTGTGGATTCAGCACCTTCTTCGGAGGTCAGGCCCCTCCCCCGGCCCGCCTGGCCCCGCCCCCAAACATGAGCCCCCTCCTTTGGTTCCC